>JANIJH010000225.1:2770258-2781335 GCA_024520975.1 Erythroxylum areolatum | reverse complement strand
TATTGTTTAATATATTTTAAATAATATTTATATGTATAAATAATTTTTATTATAAAATAAAATATAGTTAAAATTAATAAAAACACTTTTATTTTTATATTGTCAAATATTCTATTCTATAAAGTTCTTTTAAAAAAATATTTTTTTTAATTGACAATTACCCAACTTCTTAAAAAAATTCTTACGAAAAAAAGCTCCAAAAGTAGAATCTTTGGCTCAGTTATAGGTCAATCTTTGAAGAATCTTTTTCCACCAAAAATTTCCCGCCAATACGCCACCGCCACCCAACCTCCGTCCCACCACTTGCAATCGACAAAAGCTAAGGTCCTACTGATTGGAACTGGAACGTTAACACCATGAACAAGAATGGGTTTAATGCAGATAGCACTAAGAAGTGAACATCTTCATCTGCTGATAAAATAAAATGGGCAAGTGAAACATACCCTGTCAAAAAGCAACAATAATGGAACTTTCCAGGTTAAAAGACTTCCATTAAATGAGAAAACCCATGTTTCTGATTTTTTTTTTCAGGTTTCTTACCCTTCAATGGTGGATACTTGTAGTGTTCACTCCACTTCACCTACCTCATTTTATAACAAAGAGTTACCTTGTGCATAGATCAAGAAGAAGTGGACTCTATAAAAAAATAAAAAAAAAGTTCAATTTGTATCCAATTATATGTAACTTACAAATATTTTAATTTAGAACTTTTTCTATTTTTAATATTTATTTTAAATTAATTAATATTAATATTATATTTTACTATTTAGATCTTATATTGAAGTTATACATTTTTATAAATGTTTATCTAATTTAATTTTATTATGAATTAGATTAATATTTCATACATATGATTGTAAGATAGTATATTTTGCTTTCAAATTAAGCAACTTTACATATTTTTTATTTAATTATCTAATTTTTCATACTTGATAACACTTTATGATAAAATTTAAAGATGTTCGTTTCTTATAATGGTATAGTATCTAATTATTTATTTTTGCATGATTAAAAGTGGAATTCCACCATAGTTTTTCCTTTATGCGATTTTGTACTCTTTCATTTTCTTCTGTATATAGATATTCCTTTTTTTATTTTTGAATATTAAATAAAAGAACTTATCCTTACTTTTGGAAAAGCTAACATCTAATATACACTAATATTGGGTGGAGATGCAAACATGAATATTTGTAAGAACCCATCAACTTAAAATAGTAGAATTTATAGAATTTAGAATTGAGAAATATAAAATGGAATATTAAAATAGTAGAAGCAATAAAAAATTGACACGTTGTGTTATAATTTAAAGTATAATAGCAAAACGTAGAGTTGAACATACAATAAATTTATAATAAAAGGCAACCATTTTGTAAATTTAAAATTTCATCCATAAGTTTTACATAAATTTGTTAGTCTTGAATCCACATATTTTCTAATTTACTTATATTATTATTTTTAATAATACGTAATAATTTCTTATTCATATGTTAAAATAATAACTTAAAAAGTCAAAAAATCAACGTACCTAGTGCACAAGGTGGAGAGGGATATGATGTACGTAGTCTTTCCTTTGCATTTTTATAAAGATGTTATTTACGTGACTTAAATCTGTAATCTTATAATAACAAAAGCAGCTTTGCCAAATACTCCAAAATTCACCCTCTAATCAGAGGTAAAATACTAACTTAAAATCAAGGGTAAAAGACATAGACCTTATGTAATGCCCTAGCATATACTCTGGAAGTATTATAGCATGTCTAGGTGTATTAAAAAGTGAACATAATGAATTAAGTACATCTAAGTATATTAAGAGATATAATGGAACCTAATGTAAAAGAGAAGAGTAAATGGATAATTTGTTCGCTTTGATATGGACATGCATACCTAGACGTGAAATATGTATGGAAAATTTCGATATATTTGCTTAGATTTATGAATGTGATGTGAGGAGAATTGATAAAATAAGTATTCCATAAGTAAATGAGATGTTTTTGGTTAAATCAGATATTTTTTTTGTTGCTCTTGCATGATAAGATTGAAGTTAATTGATTTGGGATATGTACTTCGCTGAGTAGATAGGTTCCACTGAACAAATTTTTGTAATTTGGCTATATCTTGTCTTGTAGACCTCCAAATTGGATAATTTTAATTGTAGATTAAATTAGAGACATAGATCTAAAACTTCAATGAAGAAATAGAAATCTGATTCTACCTTTAAGAGTTTTAAATTATGTTTTGAAGTTGAGTTCTGGCTATTGTCCTTGTTTTCGAACAGCCTGTAGTTTTTGGGATATAACTCCCGATATAATTAACCAAATTACATGAAATTTATGTCATTAGAAACTTAAGACTTAGGCGAATGAAATAAATTGATAAGATTATAGGCTAATGTGGGAATTAAAGGAAGAAGAAGGACCAGTATGCAATTTTCCTAAAGTCAACTCATGGACAAATAAGATTAAAGCATATGTGTCCAATACAATTGTAACACATGGTCCAATATAATTTTAACACATGGTCCAATAGGATTATGATATATGGTCCAATGGGATTGTGAAATATGGTTCAATAGAATTGAAACATGTGTCTAAGACTAGAAAATTCATAAAAAGGCATGTGAAAAGGGGAGATGGATGACACTTTGATGGCTTAACTTCAGAATTTTCTCCTCTCCATTTCACCTTCTTCATCCCATCATTTTTCACTTGGTAATTCAAGCAAAGTCAAAGAGGAAGGGAAGGAAAAGCATTAGAAGAACTACTTTGCCAATTTTAAGGTTTGGAACTTCACTTAGTTTAATTTCTCCTTATGTGTATATTTGAATGGTTATAAAGATTCATTTAGATATGGAATAATTGCTGGGATGATTTTTGGTGTTATTTTGGTGTTACTTTGCATGAACTTGGTTGTATATGACAAAAGAGTATAGTGTAGTGGAATTCTGTCTAGGTTTGTTTGAGTTAGTCACATTGTTTGAGTCATAACTCAGCCTACAGGCCTCCAAATTGTGTGATTTTAGTTGCATATGAAACCTAAGACATAGAGATAACCTCTCTAGAAAAAACTCTGACTTAATTCTGGCTTTATGACCTTAGAAATTGAGATCGAAATGATGACCTGATGTTTCCCCTGTTTTGGAGCATCTTGTGATATTTGGTCTATATCTCATGAGTTAAGAGTCCAAATAATCTGATTGTTAATGATATAGAAATGAGAGACACAGAGGGAGAAATTTCTAGAAGACCTAGAAACACTAGTTCTGACATTTTGAATATGAATATTAAGGAACAAGTAGTGGTGTGAATAGAGAAAGTGTCTGTCACGACCGTGACATAGTTTTTGTTTCCAATTTTTATCGAATCTTATCCGAACCTTTTAAATGTGTATGAAACTTTTCAAATACCTAGAAATAAATGAAATAGGACTTAACATATGTGAATTGAGTAATTAAACGTTGGAATTTAATATTGAGCATAATGCATTCCAAAGAAAACTTACATGTACATAAATGATTTGTATGTATATTTGTAGCTCATATGTGTATAGTATGATTATACAAGTGTGATTTTGACATATTTTTAATGGTGATAAGTTATGACTTGCATGTCTAAACATAGATACATGTTTTATGATTTGAAATGCATGACTTGTCAATATATGAATTGTGAAATTGGCAAATGCTTAAAAGAAATGTTACAGTGCCTACTCTATTATCTTGATGGTAGACAAATGGGCATTCCTATAAGGTTACAGTGCAATTGTTACAGTTTGATACCACCGGTATCCACAGTTCGATACCTTTAGGTATCCACAGTTTGATACTTTCAGGTATCCATAGTTCGATGTCTTCGGATATCTACAACACCCGTTATCCACATCCACAGAAAATTTGCAGGCTTAACACAGAAAGGAAACTTAACAGTCATAAATAAGAAATACAGCATGACAACATAAATAATTGGTATTTATGAGCATTTTTATTAGTTGTAATGACGAATTGTAATGATGTGCAATTATATTGATAATTTGTATCAATGACCGTTGAATATTAATATTTGACTTATCAATGTTCATTTTTGGTATATAGATAATATGTTGAAGCATATTTGCATTATGTACTTTACTTAATTATGCCATCATTATTTATATGAGCATTGAGTCTCAATTTTTGGTTTATGAATGTGAGTTTATGATATATGAGTTATGATGTTTCTGAATATGTGTGCTTGACAGATAACTGCTGTGAGTGGTCATCTAAACTAAGTATTTTCTCACTAAGGTTTTAAGCTTAGCACGGGTGTTAATCTATGTAGGTCTAAGTCATAGAAGTGAGGTACAGGGAACATCGGCAAGAACCAAGGCCAACAAATAGAAGAAAAATTACTTTTGGAATTTTTTTTGTTACATATGATTGCATATGTAACAAAAAAGGAAATTGTATGCTTTCTTTTGGATTACCATGTAAATGTAAAGATGTATTACTACTGTTAAATGATAATGTTAAACATTGGAGAGTTTTGTAACATATATATGTATAACATTGAATAGAATTGCATACCTAAAATGTGTGTACAGGAATTTGGTTGCTATGTGCGTGGATGGTGTTAGGTTCCGTATAGTGGTGTTACACCTTACTTGTAATATAATTTTTTTCAAATAAGGTCTATTTTTTTAAAAATCTTGATCTTTAAAATTTTCAAAAAAAACTCCTAGTTTTCAAATTTATAAAAAAAAAATTGTTGAAAAATAACAACGAAATACACACGCTATAAATGTTACATTTATATTAATCAAATACTATTTACACGAAAATTCGACCTAACTTCTAAATTCAAACCAAACTAATTAAATTTGATTTAAATTAGTAATTTATTTCGAATTTAATTGATTAGAGTTAAGTTTAAGAGTTGCTTTGAGTTACGATATTAGTAAAATTTGATTAGTCAAATATGGTGATCATATTAGATATGTTTCATTATCATTTTTTAGCCAAACTCTAATAGAAAAAGTTTTAAACATTAGAATGTACCTTTTCGAGATTTTTAAAGATTAATGAGTTTTTTAAAGATTTCTTAAAAGGATGTTTATTAAATTTACCTAAAATCAAATAAAGAGAATGAATTGACTACCAAGATTCAAAGAACTTAACAATAAAATGAGTCATTAATGAAATTCCTCAACCATCAAACTTGGTAGTCTGTATTTATACAAAGTGCTCTCATGGTCCATGCACTTTAGCATCACACCGTCTTGTAAAGATTGATTTCTCCTTGTTTGTAACAAACTTGGTAGTCTCTATTAATTTCTCCTTGTTTGTATGTTTGAATAGTTATAAAAATTCATTTGGATATAGAATAGTTGCAGGGATGATTTTTGGTGTTATTTTGGTGTTACTTTGCATGAACTTGGTTGTATATGACAAGACAGTATAGTGGATGGAATTCTGTCTAGGTTTATTTGAGTTAGTCACATTGTTTGAGTCATAACTCAGCCTATAGACCTCCAAATTGTGTGATTTTAGTTGCATATGAAACTTAAGACATAGGGATAAACATCTCTAGAAGGAACTCTAACTAATTCTAGCTTTATGACATTAGAAATTGAGATAAAGAAAATGATGACCTGATATTGCCCCTGTTTTGGAGCATCTTGTGATATTTGGTCTATATCTCATGAGTTAAGAGTCCAAATGACCTGATTGTTAGTGATATGGAAACGAGAGACATAGATGGAGAAATGTCTAGAAGACCTAGAAAACCAATTCTGACATTTTGAATATAAATATTAAGGAACAAGTAGTGGTATGAATAGAGAAAGTGTCTGTCACGACTGTGGCTTAGTTTTTGTTTCCGATTTTTATCAAATCTTATCCGAATCTTTTGAATATGTATGAAACTTTTCAAATACCTAGAAATAAATGAAATAGGATTTAACATATGTGAATTTAGTAATTAAACATTGGAATTTAAAATTAAGCATAATGCATTCCAGAGAAAACTTACATATACATAAATGATTTGTATACATATTTGTCTCTCATATGTGTATAGTATGATTATACAAGTGTGATTTTGACATCTTTTTAGTGGTGATAAGTTATGACTTGCATGTTTAAACACAGATACATATTTTATGATCTGAAATGCATATCACATGACTTGTCAATATATGAATTGTGAAATTGGCAAATGGTTAAAAGAAATGTTACAGTACCTGCTTTATTGTCTTGGTGGTGGATAGATTGGCATTCCTATAGGGTTACAGTGCAACTGCTACAGTTTGACACCACCAGTGTTCACAGTTCGATGGCTTCAGGTATCCACATATCCATAGTTCGATACCTTCAGATATCTACAGCACCTGTTATTCATATCCACAGAAAATGTGCAGGCTTAACACAAAAGAAAACTTAACTTAAGAGTCATAAATGAGAAATACAACATGACAACATAAATAATTGGTATTAATGAGCATTTGTATTGGTTGTAATAATGAATTATAATGATGTGCAATTATATTGATAATTTGTATCAATGAGCGTTAAATATTAATATTTGGCTTATCAATGTTCATGTTCGGTATATGGATAATATGTTGCAACATATTTGCATTATATAATTTGCTTAAGTATGTCATCATTATTTATATGAGCATTGAGTATCAATTTTTAGTTCATTAATGTGAATTTATGATATATGAATTGTGATATTTCTGAATATGTGTACTTTGCAAATGACTACTGTGAGTGGTTATTCAAACTAAGTGTTTTCTCACTAAGTTTTCAAACTTAGCATGAGTATTAATCCGTGTAGATCCAAGTAATAGGAGTGAGGTACAGGGGATATCTACAAGAACCAAGGCCAACAAATAGAAGAAAAAGCACTTTTGAAATTTTTTTTTGTTACATATGATTGCATATGTAATAAAAAAGGAAATTGTATGTTTTCTTTTAGATTACCATGTAAATGTAAAGATGTATTACTACTGTTAAATAATAATGTTAAGCATTGGAGAGTTTTGTAATATGTATATGTATAACATTGAATAGAATTGCATACCTTGAATGCGTATACAAAAATTTGGTTGTCATGTGTGTGGATAGTTGTAGGTTCTGTATATGGGTGTTACACCTTACTTGTAATATAATTTTTTTCAAATAAAGTCTAATTTTTTTTAAATCTTGATCTTTAAATTTTTCAAAAAAACTCCTAGTTTTCAAATTTCTAAACTTTTTTGTTGAAAAATAGCAACGAAATATACATGCAACAAATATTATATTTCTATTAATCAAATACTTTTTAAACGACAATTCGACCTAACTCTTGATTTCAAACCAAACTAATTAAATTTGATTTAAATTAATAATTTATTTTGAGTTTAATTGATTAGGGTCAAGTTTAAGAGTTGTTTTGAGTTACTATATTAGTAAAATTTGATAAGTCCTATATGGCGATCATATTAGATACGTTTCATTATCAATTTTTAATCGAATTCTAATAGAAAAGGTTTTAAACGTTAGAAAGAATCTTTTCGAGATTTTTAAAGATTAATGAGTTTTTTTAAAAGATTTCATAAACATCAAATAAAGAGAATGAATTGACTACCGAGATTAGAAGAACTTAACAATAAAATAAGTCATTAATGAAATTCCTCAACCATCTAACTTGGTAGTCTCTATTTATACAAAGTGCTCTCATGGTCCATGCACTTTAGCATCACACCATCTTGTAAAGCTCTGGTGCTCCTCGGAGGACTATTCCTTGGCATGATAATGTTTTCTCTTTCAAAGCAAGAGTGAAGAGCAGAGAGAACAGTCTCAAGTTCTCCCAAACACTTCAATTAATGGATACTTTTGCTGTTGAAACAACACCAACAGCCCAAGAAATGCTTGACCTCGAGAAAAATGAGGGGAAAGCAGAGAGAACCAAGTGGGTGCTCAGTGCTCCTGAGCCACCGAGTCCATGGCGTGAGCTCATGGATTATGTTCTACCTGAAGGTGGCAAATTTCAAGCAAAAACTGGGTTCAATCCTGTCCTCACTTTGTTGCAACAAACGTTTCCGATCCTTTGCTGGTCTAGAAACTACAAGGCAACCAAGTTCAAGAATGATCTACTAGCTGGCCTGACTCTTGCTAGCCTCTGCATTCCTCAGGTGAACACTGTCAGGTTTTTCAGTTATGAATTTGAAGGTTCTTTGCTTGCTGATATGAAGTTTCATGCAGAGCATTGGGTATGCTACTTTGGCAAGGCTTGATCCTCAATATGGTCTCTGTAAGTTACATTGGTTTTACCACTTGATCAATTTGTTTGCAAATTTGTTATGTCTGAAAATACTTGTACTGCTCAGACACGAGTATTGTCCCGCCTCTGATATATGCTGTCATGGGAACTTCAAGAGAAATAGCCATCGGACCTGTAGCTGTAGTTTCTCTTCTTTTGGCTTCAATGGTTACGAAACTGGAAGACCCTGTGGAGAATCCAGTTGCTTACAGGAATCTTGTCCTTACCACAACTTTTTTCGCAGGAATATTTCAAGCTGCCTTTGGACTATTCAGGTTCATGACCCTGATTAGATTAGATTTTAACATCTTATTTTTTTTCAATGCAATATGGATCATACTCTCTTCCTCGGTTTTGGGTCTTCAGGTTGGGATTTCTGGTTGATTTTCTTTCCCATGCAGCAGTTGTTGGGTTCATGGCAGGCGCTGCGATTGTTATTGGCCTTCAACAACTAAAGGGTCTTCTTGGGCTTACTCACTTCACAAAAAAGACTGACATTATCTCTGTCCTTGAAGCTACTTGGATAGCAGTTCATCAATCTGTAATTTTATTTCATTTCTGACTTGTCTTGCTGTTATAAATTCTCTGAACTGTTCCGTGTACCTTGGAACCGTTAATTCATCCCATTTTCCTTCTCTGGTTCACAGTGGAATCCGCAGAATTGCATCCTCGGATGTTCTTTCTTATGTTTCATCCTGATTACGAGGTTTGTGGTAAGTTCAGGTAGCAATTTCCGATACCCATATTCTCTTCAAATGTTGTCACGCTCGTTAGTAATATTCTAATTCTACTAGGGAAAGAGGAACAAGAAGCTCTTCTGGTTGGCAGCCATTGCTCCTCTGATATCTGTGGTACTGTCAACTCTAGTTGTGTTCTTGACAAGAGCTGATAAACATGGAGTCAGCATCTTGAAACACATCAAAGGGGGTTTAAACCCAAGCTCAGTCCAACAGTTACAGTTTCATGGCTCACATACTGGGGAAGTGGCTAAAATTGGACTTCTTGTTGCAGTTATTGCACTAGCTGTAAGCATCTATTACTTCAGAATACAGCTTCTGGGAAGTATCCAATCCAAATTTCCATGATTCTCTGCATTTTCTGGTTGCAGGAAGCGATTGCGGTCAGCCGGTCTTTTGCTTCCATGAAAGGGTACCACATAGATGGAAACAAGGAAATGATTGCAATGGGATTCATGAACATCTTTGGATCTTTCTCTTCTTGCTATGTTGCAACTGGTGGGATCTTTGAGACTAAACTCAATCTTATATTGTAGCTGGTCTCCATAAGATACTCATGAATCAACCTTAAAAAACTTGTCGGTTTTGCAGGTTCATTTTCTCGAAGCGCGGTGAATTTCAGTGCAGGATGTGAGACTGCAATGTCTAACATTGTTATGGCCTTGACAGTGATCATATCCCTGGAATTGTTCACAAAACTCTTGTACTTCACTCCCACTGCAATCTTAGCTTCAATCATACTTTCTGCTCTGCCAGGACTAATTGACCTGAACGAAGCTTACAAGATTTGGAAGATTGATAAACTAGATTTCCTTGCTTGCATTGGAGCCTTCTTTGGAGTGTTGTTTGTATCTGTCGAAATTGGCCTACTTGCTGCAGTAAGATCGTATCTTCCATCAGAATGTCAACATAGAACTTGTTCTTTTGAACAAACATACACTTACTTGTGATGTTTCAGGTGACAATATCATTCGTGAAAATCATTATCACATCAATCCAACCTGGAACAGAAGTTCTTGGAAGAATCCCTGAAACTGATATCTTCTGCGATGTTCATCAATATCCTATGGCAATTAAGCCCTCTCCTGTATTAGTACTCCGAGTCAAGTCCGGGTTGATTTGTTTCGCAAACGCCAACTTCGTTAAAGAAAAGTATATTTAAGTACCTTGTCTCAATCTGCAGAGCCATTAGCGTCAATATTGTGCTCTAACTTTTGTTGATCTTATTCTTCTTTGCTTTAAGGATCATAAAGCGGGCAACTGAAGAGCAAGAAGGAAATGTCGAAGAAAATGGGAAAACCAGTGCTCAGCTTGTGATACTTGACATGTCCAGTAAGTGTCTGACTAAATCAAGATAGTTTTAAATTGCGGATTGAGGATTTACATTACGGTTCTCTGCGTGCTGACGTCCATCAATTGATGTATATTTGGCAGACTTAGTAAACATCGACATATCAGGAATCGCCTCCCTGGAAGAACTTCATAAGAATCTTGTGTCAAATGGCGTCGAGGTATGTTTGTAATGTGCTCGGACAGGTCGAGGCTCGGAAAACCTGAGCCTGAGTCTAAATTCATTTAAAAAACTTAAAATACAAGGGAAGAACTTATGAAGAACTTATTATACTTGTGCCATGTTTATCTCTCAGTTGGCTATCACCAATCCAAGGTGGCAAGTGATTCACAAGTTAAGACTTTCCAACTTTGTGGGAAACATTGGAGGAAAGGTCTTTTTGACAGTTGATGAAGCTGTGGATACATGTATGAATGCTAAAAGTGGGACACTCTAATTAATAATTATTACATGAGCTTTTATGCTTATGTTATGCTGTCTTGTGTTGTGTTGTGTGATCCAATAAAAGGGTAGCGTTTAGATGAGTCTTGTGAGATAACATTGTTGAGTTTGGCTCTTTGTTGTCCCATATTGGTTGGGAACACAAATTGGGACAAAGCTTTCACCTATATAAGGAGGTGGCTACTTCCTTAGTTAGTACACCAAACTAAGTCAAAGATTTGTAGTACAAATTTGACTCTAGTTAAATTCCTCTTTTGAGGTGTGAGTTG
>JANIJH010000225.1:2658458-2754672 GCA_024520975.1 Erythroxylum areolatum | reverse complement strand
TTTAATTATTTCTATATATAATATATATCTATATATAATAATTATCTAAATATAATAATTAATTGTAAAATAATGAATTTTGAATTATTTTCTATTTATCAAAATTTTGAATTATTTTTTTAGAATTGTTATTTTTTCACATTCAATTTCATTTTACATTTAATTGGACATAATTACAATTATATTTAATATATAAAATTAATTTAATAATTATTAATAAATATAATTAATTTTAAAATATAATTTTAAAATATAAAAATTTTGATTTAATAATTGAAAATATATAAAATAAACATTAGTTTATAAGTAATAATTTTAAAATTATTATTTATAAACTAATTTATTAGTATTTATTAATAAATATTATATAAAATGTTAAAATAAATTTAAATAAAAATAATTTATTAGTAATAAAAATAAAAATAATTTATTTTAAAGTTTTATTTAATTTATAATTATTATTAGTAATAAAATATTTATTATTAATTTAAAAACTTTAAAAAAAGGGGGGAAGGAGAGGTAGGAGAGAAGGAGGCAAATTTTGAAAATTTTTAAAAAATTTTCAAAAAAGTCCCCCCAAATTTTTAAAATTTCTAGTACCGATCGGTATTTGACTGGTATTTTGAATACCGGCCGGTACCAGTTGGTACCGCCAGAATTGGCTGGTATCGACCGGAATTCATCCCCGGTATCTTTATGCCCATTCCGGTACTGTTTTTCGGACTGGCTGGAACGAAACAAAATTCACAACGTTGATCAGACCTTTCTAAATCTTATATTTTAGTAAGATCTTCACTTATAGCATGTTGGTTGAGTGAATAACTATTCTATTATTGATGTATTTCTAATGAATAAAATTATTCCTTTATTTGGTTAAAAAATAACATACAGAATAACTAATATCATATTTAGTTATTCCTACACTTTCAAGAATAATTAAAGATATCTTCCCCTATTTTTACTTGTTCCGTAAAACGTGAAATAGGTAAAGACAACATTTCTTTCTACTATTATTATTATTATTATTAATTTTCTTCTTCTTCTTATCATTATCATTATTATTGTTGTTGTTGTTGTTGTTATTATTAATTTTCTTATAATAATAATAATAATAATGATGATGATGATGATAATAATAATAATAATGTTAGTGGAGATTGTAATGAATATTTTGGTCTTTTTATTAGTTATCCGTTTGTCATCTCAATTTTATATTTTCAAATCAAACATTGGCATACATTATTGTTATAAATTCTTAAAAATAAATTAAACTAAATAATACTAATTTTATTCTATTCCTATGAATAACCCTTTCATTCCATTCTAACAGATAAATCAAATACTTGTTAATGTTGTTATTGATACGTTATTACGGTCATTAACTTCCAATCCCTAAATCCGGACGACTCTTGCAAGTTTGGGCAATGTTAAAAACATGACGGCAGCTCTAAAAATGTCAAAACGAAAAGTAAAACGATTATCCATACATCATACAAATACGTAACCAAGTTCTTAATGGGCAAAGTTTTGATTTTACAATGATAATTTGTATAAAATAATTGAAGATTATTCACCAAGAAAATGTTGATAATCGACTAGTCCACGATTAAAATGATACAAATTAAACTATGCTAATTTTCATTTGTGACAAATGTTATCTGATCAAACGTACTGTGGAGTATTCCCCAATCAAGTTCTTCAAACTATATTATCATAGAAATGATATTATAGTTGAAATAATTATTTAGTGATTTCTGTAGGGTTTGCTTATATCATTCATCCTTCTTCTGCATTGTTTTAGATTTATTCTCTATCTTATCTTCAATTTATAAGTATGACTTTACAAATGTGGAGCAAAATGGCAACTACAAGTCTACAGCTAATTAAGAATCAGTAAAGTTAGTTTCTTTTTCTAAAATATATTAAACTAACAGTAAATATTTAATTATTTTTAAACTTAAAATGATAATAAGTTAAGTTTAGCCTAGTTTCGTTAAGACTCAAATTCGAACTCGAGTCAAAACTTGACTAAATATATTTTATTTTACTAACTATAACTTGATCCGTCTCTAATTTTTGTAATTGATCAAGATTAAAAAATTGTTAAACTTATACTCGAAATTAAGTCTGCTCTAATCTCGATACTTACATTTTGGGTCTATATTTGATCACATTAAACTTGAGGTGTTAATTTTGAAATCAAGGTTAGATCAGGCCTAAACTTTTTTATCATACCTAAATCCGACTGCTCCCACTAAGCGTAACGTAAAATAAGTGTCTTAACTCGAAAAAACTATAAACGTCAAACTACAAGGAATCTAATATAATTATACCTAATTATATATGCATACAATTAAAGGTATCTCTTAATTAGCCAATTTAGGGTTATTCTAATTCTAGTTTTTTTGGTATCTTATAACTTTTTTAATACAATAACCATAAGTTTTTAATACAATAATTATACTACAACTCAGTGATCTTAGTTGATACAACGTAGGCCCGGCCTTGACCAAAAGGAGAAAGGGCACATGCTCAGGCTCACTCTTGATCTTCCTCTATTTTGTCTTATCGCGTAATTCATAAGAATCTACTATTAATACTCATAAAAAATTAAAGAAAAGGCAAAATGTGAGGGTTAGAACAGAATAGATAGTACAGAGAATAATGTCCCTTAGACAAAGCAAAAAATGGTACCCTCTATTCTGTTCCAACCTTGTTTCACTTCATCTTAGTCATATATTTATGTAAGTCCCATATTAATATATGAGTGAGATAAAGTAGAGTAAGGTTGGAACAGAATAGAAGGTACGGAGAATCTAAGAGGTTTGTCTTAGGCCTATAAAATATTAGAAATGGACCTAATATAACACTGTATAATATGACCCAATTTTTTCCAATTTAGCAAAGGAGTCGATATTGTCAACGAATTTTCAAGCAAGAAATTAAAAAAAATGGAAAACAAGTTAGCTTTTAACTTCGAATTGAAATAATTAAATTTAACTCAATCTAATAATTATTATAATTATCTTAAATTATTAATTTAATCCTAAATTAATTACTATAAATTGAGTTTAAAAACTAATTTAGGTTACGATGTTATTTTAACTTTTGAGAGTTGGAAATTTTGAGAGGAGAAAAAGAAAAAATGCTTTTGTTGACAAATTACTTCTCTGCTTCAAAACAAAAGTTTGGGATCAAATTGCAAATTTAAATTTTATTGCGATAATTACAAACAATAATAATGTCAATAACTTGGTAAAAATCTATAATTTTGAGAAAGTTAGGACCCATGATTGCTAAAGATCCTAAAGGATCTTTGTCTATGTCATGTATTGTAATCGGCAAACTTACTATCGTTCATAAAATATCAGTACAGCTATGAACAAACCAAACTCACTCAGACACAAAAGGGAAACCATTACATAACCAGTGAGGACAAAACCACAGATAGGGACTATTAGGTGCCTCATGACATCCCTCCATGTTTCTATATCAGGTACCTAAAACCCCACCATAACCATTACAAGATTCTGACATGAAAGACTCTGCTTGAAGGAAAAAACAATTACCATAAAAGAAAAGAAGACAACATCGATCAAACTGACTACTCTGCTCTTGATGTTGCTACATTACAATGAAAACCCAGAAAGCAGAGTGATCGTAAATGCGAAATTCGTTGCTCTCCACGTACGAATCTTCAGAACAGCGGAAGCAAAACGTTCCTGATATGATATGACAGCGGATGATCTTTTTTTCTTTTTTAATCTTCAGAATCCATATTACATGATGGAACATGCATTTGGATTATCATCACTGAACATGGTAATATATGGATCGTCGTATCTGGTCACGGTACCATTTGTGGGAATGTTATCTACCTTCCTGACATAGCCAGGAGGTGCTTTCTTGTCGTAGGACTGAGCAGCATACGGCTGAGCCACCAAATTGTATGGAACATAAGGCCAAATCTCTGCCTTTTTCCCTGTCGACTTTGCCTTGTTTAACACCTTGTTTGAATCAACATAACCTGAAACTGTCACCTTCTGTTGCTTCCTGTTTATCTCCACCTTTTTAACACCTTGTTTGAATCAAAATCAATGCAACTTAGCTTCTCATTACACGCAGAATCAAATAACAGAAACACCAAAAAGTCGTCAAGAAACATACCACTTAGTGAAGAAAGGGCGTTTTTGACCTTAAGCTCACACCCATCACAGTCCATCCTGACCTTGAGCTCTACAGTCTGCAATTGTTTCTTCTTCTTCTTCTTGAGTTTATGGGTTCCACTTCCCATCAAATCAGATAAGTACTCTAAGGTACCTCCAATCCCCATAACTTTGAACTAGTATGAACACAGAAAGTGCAAAGAAACAGAGGAACTTCCCTGCAAGAAGAAAAGGATTCAGGTTTTTGCTACTGCTTATATAGAGCTGTTCATCCGATTCAAACAGAGAAAAAGGTCGGGGGCCCCGTTACACCATTAGAAAGAGCTTTAAACGAGAAGATATTTTTAAGCTCTGTCTCCATGACATTGCCTTAACAACTAAATATATCATAAACTATTCCATAACAGAGAAGAAATTCTGCAACATCATTTCAATTTAAGTAAATGCATTTACCTACTCTGTAGACTCTAGGCATAGACCACCCATTAACATGAACTTTTAGTAAATATTGTCAAAAGATCCTTGCAGCTGTAATCACTCGTGTTGTCCTCAAATTCAGCTATATGACAATTTAGTTTGTGTCATGCATGCCAGTGGAAAACAATTTCAGGGATTATGAACAGAGCTTGTTTATTGTTTGAGTGAAATTACTACTTTTTCAATCTAAGAAAAGTTGACTTTATTAAGTGAAGCATCAATAATTTCTTAAAGGCTCCTAAGTAGTGATTCAAATTATATAAATTATTTTCGTGTTTTAAGTTTCAAGTTCGAATCACGGATGAAAAATTATGAGACATAAAAAATAGAGATACGTTAAACTTACAAACTTTAATTTTAAATAATTTTTCGACTCCAATTTTGAAAAATAATGGTTGTGGTTTGAAGAGGATAATAAAATCTCAAAGTTTATAGAGAAATGCATCATCTCCTTTGTTTTAATGGTGGTGTCTTTAGGTAGAGGGTTGCTTTGAGGAAACTACACATTCCCAGCTGTATCTTAGCTTGTTCTGGTCCAAAGACCACCAAAGACTGGTATGGTTCCTCAGTGTCTCCCAACAGCCATTTCTTTGTGACCTTTGATCCTCCATTATTTATTGTCTTGAAGGTCGTTTGTTCTAAGTTTTCCTAGCCTTACATGCATCTCCGGCTTAGTTTTGTTCTATTGCATGTTGTTTTGTTGGAATCTTATGTTATATAATTACTTCTCTAGCTAATAAACATGGGCCCTATCTTCAATCAATTCTTATCTATTAGTAAGTCAATTTGTTCCTTAGGAGTGGTTCCAAAATGTCTTTTGTGTCTTTGAAATCAAGGTTTCATATTTTAAATTGAGTCAAGTCGAGTATAAAAAAAGAAAACCTTTATAGGAACTGTACCAACAATGAGTCGAGAAATCATCTAATTCTCTATAAAAGATATAATTATGTCGGATCAGATCAAGTTTGACTCAACTTTTCTCAGAACTTAAAGTTAGGTTAAATTTGAACTATTTAGAATACGACAAAATCAAAATAAACAATAAAATTGTTTAATATAATTAATTAAAATTTTATTTTATTCAAATTAATTTGAGATTTTTCATTTTTAATTATGCTATCTAAATTTTCTCCATTATTTGAATGAACTAATATCAATTAAATCAAATTTAAAAAATGCATTATGGATTCTTCTCATTTATATATGAAACTTCAAAGATGTATGTAGTTGTCATGTAGTTGCTTTCATGTATTGGGATCAACTTTGAATGGATTATTATTAGTAAGTCAAAATAATAAGAGTAATTAATGCAAAGATTGATGTTATTGTCATGTAGTTGCTTTCATGTGTGTCCACTCCTCTGTACTCTATGGACTAGGCAATCAAACATTAGGAGCATTGGCAATTATTGGACTCTTACAAAAGCACTAAGTCCATTATATTGGGACTTTTTGAAAACCTTGACAAGTGTAGGGTCTTTGCCTCTTTGTCCATATTCATCAAGAGGTTAGTGCTTCTATTCAAGAGTAAGGGCAAATTTGTGAATTTATTGAATAATAATCAAATGATTATTACATGTTTGTTGAAAAAAAAGGGTAAAAGATAAGATCTTCGCTGAAGTTTAACTAAAATTTGAAAACTTTTTAATATGTTAAATTACAAAAAAATTTGTAAATTTTATTTTTTTATAAAAACTCTTTTCTCTTAATTTTTTGCTAAATATAATAGTAAAAATAATATGTGTATTAATTAAATATTCTTAACATAAACATCTAATTTAGTTCTTAATCTTGATTCGAATTAATTAAATTCGAGCTAAATTAATAATTTAAGATAATTACATTAAATTATTAATTTGATGCCAAATTTATATTTAATTTGAGTTTAAGAGTTAGGGTAAATTATCGTATGAATAGTTTAATTGTGTTATTCATACTATTTATGTTCTACCATTATTCCTTTAATGAAAATTTAAAAGAGACAATTTTTTATCGAAAATAAAAAATAAAACTGTGATAATTTAAAATTAGAAAATTTAAATTAATTAAATTACAAGAAGCTCTTATCTTTTACTTTAACTATGAATAGGGCATACATCCTCTACTCCTTAATTATATTTTTCAATGTATAAAAATATAAATTTGATAAACTAAACTTGAATTTGATTAAAAATCTTTAATAAATGTATTTAGTTATATTAATCACAAAGTTCACTTAGGCTATGTATGTTTGAACGTGAGGTTTTTAACAAAATTGAATAAAAAATAAATAGATATAATATTAAAAAATTATTATTTATGAGAGACGGAAGCCTTCAAAATGTAATAATTTGTTTGGAAGATGCATAGAATGAAATGAAATATATATATATATAATAATAACAAACTGTTATTATACCCTTGATAGAATATTGAAATGTATTGTATTGTTGTTTGTTATTAGAGTCGACGGTATAATTGATATTATAAAAAATTATTAATGGTATATTAAGTAGTATATATTTATCATTTTACATTTTATTTTATGATAGGATGTAATGTGAGATTTTCCATTTTTATCTTATTTTATTTTATTTTTATTTTAGTATAATTTTTAAAAAATAATATATTAATATTATAATTTATTGCATCTAAAACGTGATTATCTGTGCTAGTTTTACTATTCTAACCTTATTTTAATTTATCTCATTTATATATTTACGTAGGTCTTATAAATATGCAAACGAGTTGAATTAATAAAACTATTAGAGGTGATCTCATTTTAGAGTGTACTCAGTGAATTACAGTCATTGCAACTTGCATGTATATGCCTGCAAGAATGAGTTGTCAAATAACTACAGTGAAGAGCATATTTTTTCACGGAACCTGTCTCTCGCATTGTCTAAATCTACAATGTCATTTCAAATCTCCATCTCTTTACATTCAAAGATTTCGTATCAAAACAAATCTCACTCCGCACAAAATTAATAAATTAAATATAATTGAGTTAAATTTAAAACTTAGATATTTATTTTTAATTAAACTTAATTTCAAGTTTAAATTTAATATTTTTTATTTATTTCAAAATGACTGTTATTATTACTATTATTTATATATATTAGTTATTTTTATTTTATTTTATTTCTCTATTATTAATTTTATTAATATTATTTTAGTTTTTTATTTTTATTCTAATTTTGCTTTTATTTATTTTCTTTTGCTGTTTATTTATTTATTTATGTGAGTCATTTAGAAATAATCTCTCTATTTGTTAAAAGTAAGACTATTTATTATTAGATTTTTCTAAACTTCGCGTATGAGCAAAATTTTTATTGGGTATTGTTACCTATCAAAGTTAATAGGTTATGTTATATTCATATTTAGAATAGAATATTCGAGATAAAAAAATCGTTTTAAATTTGAATTAAAAAATTTTAAAGTATAAATTTAAATCTTTAAAAATTCTAATTGAGTGCAACTCGTAATTTATTATTAACTAAATTTATTATTTAATTTTAAATTATTAACTTACTATATAAATTATTTAAAATATATGATTAAATTAATATCATCATCATCACACCCAAAAATCGAAATCTCACAATAAAGTGAAGTTTGAGAAAATCTGATAATATTATTATTTAAATTGATATATTATTTAAAATTTTTATTTAATATGCCCTAAAAAAATTAACTACTAATTCTTCCACTCACTCTTGTCCTTTCAATCAACGCCTATTGTTCCCCAAAATATTCAAGTATGGAGAGAATTGATGGAACAATTAGGTTACTCAATCATCTAACTATTCACATAAATAAAAACTTTGTCGTTTAACTCTTTTTGATTAACAAAAGGTCGAAAGATTAGAAGATTAAAAAGAAGGTATAGGATCTGTTGCTTTCCTATGACCACTATCTTTTATACGTATTAGGTCCATTTTGTGTTGTGTTCTTTCCTTTACCTCTTTTTGGGTTGCTTGGATCGACCCTTTTCAATTCTATACAAGAAAACGACATTTTCTTTTTTTCTGCCATGGAAGTGGATAACATACAACTGTCCACCATTGTTATCTTCATCAGCAACTCCTGTAGTATATAGTCCAAGAACTTTTCTCATTGTTTACTTGAACAATTGACTTTAAAAATTGACAAAAATTAGTTAATAAATAAAAGGGTGTTCTTAGAGGTTACATACATTTGTTTACAATGGAAGCTAGGACTAGGTGGTGCATAATCGAATCAAGTGTAATGTATATGCTCTTGCAGGGTGGGTTTAAAAAGATTCCGTAATTCCAATTAGCTCCAATTTGTTGCTTCACTTTGAATTGTTAATATATCGAATGATTTATTCAAATTATATAATTTATCTAGTGTACATCCAAAATAATGTTGAATTATGCCAATACGAAAGTAACACAAAATCTGGTTAATTATTAAAAAAACTCGAAACTTTCGTTAATTATTCAATTATAATCCAAACTTTAAAAATACTAATAAAATATTCAAATTTTTAAAAATTTTAATTTAAACCTAAATTTTTAGAAATGACAATAAAATGTTCAAATTTTCAAATTTCTTCAATTCTAGTATGACGTTATTTGTTATTCTTTCGATATCTTTAGTCATTTGTTTTCTGTTTATTCTTCTGACATCTCAAACTACTATTGTATTATAGTGTACTGCACTAATAGCTCTTGACTTTTAGTTTATTTTTCTGATGCCCTTAGTGTGAGGACGTCGAGGTTGCGTAATTTAAAAATCAAAAGCTAAGAGCGTTGAGAGAATAGAAAAAACTGAATTCAAAGCGTAAAGTTGTCGGGACTACGTAATATGATTTAAGTCATTTTTAAGCAACAATGTCATTTTAATTATATGATTAAATGATGTCGTTTTATTAATCTTCATTTGTATGCTAATTTTGGCTGACTGATATTAATAGTCAAGGTTTCAAAAACACATAGCAAGCCATGCCAGCAAACTTAACGGAAACATCAACGTCGGACTAAAATTTAAAAAAATTAAAAGTTTGAGCATTTTATTGCTACTTTTTGAAGTTCAAGCTAGAATTGAAAAAAATTGAACATTTTATTATTATTTTTTAAAATTCTGACTATAATTAAAAAATTGACAAAAATTGGGACATTTGATAATAAACCCTACAAAGTATAATGTAGCTTCCCCTAGTACAAAAAAGAAAAGCCTAAGTGTAATGTATAGGTATCCACTTTCATAATTCTGTGAATTTAAAGAAGTGATATTAGTTGGGGAAGACAATGGAGGAAAAAGTGCAAGGAAACAAATGTTGCCGCCCACCTGCTATGAATGCTATGCTATGAGATGCTTACTCAAAACTCACTTTCAACCTTTTGAGTTGGAAGTCTCTTGGGGACTTGATATTTCAACCACTCGAGGTGAAAGGCTCCCAAAAGGACATGACATTATAGGAAAATGCTTATTATTTATTAGCCTGCACCTTATGTTCACTGCAAAAAAGGAAAAAGAAAGCTTAAAGATAAGCCATTCAAAGATGCCCCAACTTGTCAGATAGGGGTGGCAGCTCCAACCTATACTAAAAGCTTACTGGTTAGTCCTTGTACCATTGAATCATTACCAAAGACTAAGTATGTGTAAGTGTATAGGGTAAGCAAAATATGTCCCAAATTGAAAAACAAAATCAGAATTACCATAACTCAGATTGACGAGCACACGACTATTGGCACAAAAGTTACACATAGTTTTAGCTGTTCTTGCCTTGGCAATTCATCATTCCAGGTAAAAGAGAATTCAGGTTGCAAAAGAATGCATTTGACAAATGGCTAAACATCTACAAGAGCAAAAAGAAAATGAAAAATCTCGGGCAAAACTATTTACACTGAAAGGAAAATGAGATAAAAAAGAAAAAGACTGAAAATACACATGTATTGGCATGTATGCTCTTCCTAAAATTGCAATTTGCAGCAACAGCATTTACTTGTTAGAACAATGGAATTCAATTTCCAGATATCTTGATGGTCCACTTTTGCTTTCAACAGAATGTACTCCCCGGCTACTGCTCCGATCGTTACTAGCCGATCAATTTGGATTGTTACTTTCGCAAAAGAGTCTATTAATGGATCAGAAGTGATTTGTTTGAGCAACAGATCATCAAAAATTTAAGCACAAAACATCAAACATTTGCCAAGTTCAATCCTTTCTCCTATCACTCATCCATTCCATCCCTTTCATTATTTTTTCTGGACTTTCTTTTTGTTCCTTTCTTTATGAAAAAGAATTCCGGTTAAATTACCTTTCCCATTTTGCTTTTACTTCTGCAAGAAATATGTGGTTTCTGGCCTTTTAGAGGACTCTCAAAGGTCCAAGCAAATCTCACATCCCACTCTGGATTAGGACCAGTTCACACAACCTGAGAAGTTAACAGGCATATATCAGCACAGCAAAAACTTAAGAACATTACAAAGCTGATAATACTTTTTGAGTTTCAACTTGATTGAAGGTTCTTCAATTATTGGGGATATCTCTTGCTCTCCCTGATCTTGAATTTCCCTTAACTCTTTACGACAACTCTGTGGATCTTTACTAACAACTTTGTCTAAATAGCCTGATTGATATGCTAAAAGAGCTACTCCAGCAACAACAGCGCTTCCCCCCACAACAACACTATTCAAATTACTCTCCCCCCTCAGTTGTTTGGCTATCAGAAACAGGTTTTGGTGATCCATGTCCTTTGGAGGTAAGTTGAAAATTGCTTCTTACGCCCCAAATCAACAACAAACTAAATGTTAGTGTCACCAAATACCAACCCCAGAAGCTAACAACAACATATTCACATCCTCTGGAAAACAACAAACCATTTGCTTTCATGTTATCTTACTTCCAATTCATCAAACAACCCAAGATCCAAACTAAAAGAAACCCAAAAACACGAAATAAAGAATAACATTACAGTACGTGTCAAAGACAAACTATGCAGTCAAATAGGAGTGTGATCCATGAACACGCGCTACAAATACACACCTGATATGTGGACTGCCTCGGGATTCTCCTAATTGATCGACGAGACGTAAACTCCAAAACCGACCTGAAAATCCGCGGAAAAAAGGGAAAATTGAGTTCAAACAATGCCCGATAACACTGAAATTGCATACAAGCGACAATACATAGAAGAGTGCGTGTGCCTTCTAAGCATTGATTTGAGTGAGAGCTTTGATTTTTGGTACGGGAGGATATGGGTTACGATTGGAGCTTCGGTGTTTGATAAAATGACTAATAGAGAGTTAAAAATTTATATTTATTATTTTAATAATATATTAAATTTGAATAGATTTAAAATTAAAAGGCCAAACTATGATCTCAAAACCTACATATGGGCTTAAGACGAGATAGCATAGTCAGCGTGCTTCTTCTTCTTCTTCTTCGTCTTCTTCTACTAAACGCAGTAGATGGGTCACAACAAAACCAGAAAATTCAAGACACACCACTCAAATCGTGGGCAATCGAGTAGGACCAACGTGCTTGACAGGTGAGTCGGAAGATTCTTCTTTTTCTTCGGAATTTTAAATTCAATTTAGCGGTTTTCACTGAGCTATAAGTTCGTCGCATTGGTTGTTGCAGGGAAGATGAATCTCTCCCCAATGATCAAGGTACCGATTCTTTAATCTTCTTACTGGGTTGTATACGGGGTATCGGTGTTTCAATGATATGTGTTTACCAGGTGTTTGATGTATTGTTGCAATGGCGATGAGTTTGTAGTTTTTACTTATAAGAGTTGCGTTTTATTTGCGATGATTATGCAGCTCCGGAAGAGGAAATACCAGCTCCGAAAATTCAGCTTGCTATGTGGGTACGAAGAAAATTTCATACTTATGATAGTTTGTTAACATTTTCTATTTAGTTATTGAAGTGATAGGAGTTTATGCCCCTTTAGTTCGGTTCAATATGTTTATCATGCAGCTGAAACGGTATCCTGTTTTGTTTCAGGATTTTGGACAATGTGACTCAAAAAGGTGCACGGGGCGCAAACTTTCAAGATTTGGTTTGTTGAAAGAAAGTATCTGCTATATATATCTTTTATATATAGCTGAGAGTGCTTATTGTGCATCTTCTGTTGACCTGAATGTGTTAGTTTGCTTGTCTCGTGTGTGAATCATTTTATTCGGGCAATCGGGGAACATCATACTTGAATAAAGAGTAGTATGCATGCCATGATAACATCTTTTTATCATTGGATTTTACCATTTGAAGATGTCATTCATGGTGTAAAAATCATCATTTGTCTTTCCTTTCTTTAATTACAAGCTGAAGGGAGAGTGAAAGTGTGATTGCAGTGGCGGATCCAATTTTAGAGCAAGAAAAATATCCCTTTTGATAAATAAGAAATTTAAGGAAATATCCATTTTAGGCAAAAACATTTGCTATTCTGAAAGTTGAGATTGCAGGGGTCAATTAGCAGGTTTGAAAATTCAAACAAAGTCCTTTATTCACTTATCTACATGACAAAGGGTCTACTGGATAAACTGACCTATGCTCGATGCATTAAAGCTTTTCTTCTTGTATGAAGATTATTTCACACTTCATGTCAATAATCTTAAAATGTTTTATGCAGGGATTGCGGGTCGGTAGTGGTTTTGGAGGGGTTGTCTTAAGGTAATATAACTATCCTTTTGTTGTTCTTATAACTTTTTTGTCGTGACTCTGTCTTATGATAGTGTAACAGATGTCATTTGATGGGAATCATAGGATAAAAGGGGATAGACGGCTTTTCAAAGTACTTGGCATCTATCTCTGGATTTATATTGAGTCAATCTGCTGGGCATGCTTGAGCTCAAGCAAATGCAATGACATAGTATAAAGAACTTCTCTGGGATTTGTATGAGATGAAATTTATTTTGGTTGACAACCAATTACTTGCTTGCAGGGTTTAACAATAGCTTTAATTTTATGTCATAAGTATTTAAATGCTACATTCGTTTGAACTTTTGAAAAATTCATAACACTGGGTAATTGCCACTGTTTTGTTGTGTTGTGTATGAAATTCCACTATGGTCTGAGTAGGGATTTTGTATTCCTCATATTGACACTAGGATATCTCTGATGGCAGTCCTGTTGGAACCCAGTGTGTTTCTAAAGAAGATTATAGCTTGCTGAAGAGGAAAGGATTAGCTGTTGTTGATTGCTCGTGGGCACGTTTGGGAGATGTACCTTTTGTGAAGCTGCGTTGTGGTGCTCCTCGGTTATGTATGAATTTAAATTCTCTTAAGATCATATGTGGTGGGAGTATCACAGGTTTCAAATGTGTCAATGCTATTTCACTTCCACGTTGTGAAAATAATTGTTTTTCCTTACCCCTCATTTCTTTTTTTGGTTGATGTTGTAATCTAGTGCTTGATAAAATGTGAAAAGCAAAAAGAAAAAATACTAAAAAATATATATAAATCATATCATTTAGATGTATCTTAAAGTGATGTGGTAATGCCTTCATATTTCCCTTCATATTTCCTTGTTCCGTTGAAACTGAGCTATTGTTCTATACTATCTTCTGTAAACAGCAGTCATTATCTGTTCTTTTTGGTATTGGATAGAATAATACATGACAGGTATGAAGCAAATAGGAAATGGTACATGCAGTTATGTATGATGGCGGCTGGTGGCTCAAGAATGAAAAACTGATACCATTTTCAAGCCATAAAAATCACATATTTGAATCTTAGAAAGGACACCTTATGTTTGAGGCGAAAGAATTATGTACATTGACCTAGCTAGTACCTTCTTCAGAGTATATTTTTCTTTTGAAATTGCAACGTGCTAGTATGAAAGAATGGAAGATTTTCAAACTATTGGTGATTGTGGGATTGATTTCATGCTCTTTCGATATTCATTTGCAAACTAATTTTCATCCTTAAACTGTTAGATTTAAGTACCAGTGCACTGATCCTGCTTTCATAATCTTTCAGCACCTTAGCTTGTTAATCTTTAGTGGCATACATTGCATAATAGCTTTCTTGTGAACTCTTTTGTCTTTAGTTCTTGCATTTTGATTCATTTTATACTTTTGGCATTAGACTAATATCAGTATCATCATATTTGCAACTGATCAATAGAGCATGAAATTTTTTTTGCATGAACAAATTCATTTGTTGGGAGTGGAATGTAGCTTAAGTTGCCTGATTCTTGCAAATTTAGGGTTTACTGAGTGATTGCTTTCTTTGGGCTGTCTTTGTGAAATTGACAATATGGTTTGAAATGCAGTACCATGGCTTGTAGCAGCAAATCCAGTAAATTATGGTCGGCCGTGTGAGCTATCTTGTGTTGAGGCATTATCTGCAGCCTTAGTTATATGGTACCTGTTTAACCATTCCTGACTCTTACTATTGAACTAATTCCATTTTGAACTTCTTTTTAGTAGTTTTATATTTCTTCCCTTTTGCCTTTTTAAAAATGATTAATGACTAATCAGAGGCCACTGAGCATGTCATTTGGTCTTCAGTAGAACCATTTTTTACTGCTATATGTGTATATAAGTGAAGCTATGATTGATCTCTATGTTGGAAATTCTTGGTATAGCTGCATAACAACTATAACTGCTGTTGGTCAGAACTCAGAAATATTTAGCATAGGATGAGGGTGTCTTCAAAACCCAATTCCTTCCCAAATTTTCTTCCTTAACTCTCTTTGCAGTTTTCTGAACTGCTCCCCAAGTTCTCTAAAAGAGAAAACTCAAAGAGAAACAAATGAAATGATTTCAGCTGTGTTTGATGTCCATGCTATTATATTGTAATGATGAACTATATTCCTATGTCAATTTTTCCAAGTGTTGCTGTTAGTCTCTTAGTTTTGCTTAGATCTCCTCCTGTGTGCTGTTATTCTTTAATATTATTTTGTCAAGTATTCACACTAATAAAGTAAAGCAAATTATATGTTCTTTTTTAACATTTATATGGACAGTGGGGAAGATGAAAGTGCAAATTTGTTGCTGGGCAAGTTCAAATGGGGTCATGCTTTCCTGTCACTCAACCGGTACCTTCCATATTTCTATGTTGTTTAGCCTTTGCAGCATGTAACATGAAAGGGTTTGTCTGAAACTTCAAATTAAGTTCCAAAATTCTCTCTCTCTGAAGTTCGTAACATGAAAGGATTTTCTAAGAACTCCAAATAGTGTTCAATACTTCAAGATTGGATTCTCATGTATTTTTCTGTTGTATTTCTATGAATTGTTAAATTGAGAATTATTCTCTGGTTTTTGGTAAAGAAATTGTAAAGAAGCAAAAATTGTTGTGGAATGTTTAGCAAAATGACTGAGCTTGTACCTTGCCTTATTTTGTCTGCTGAGGCACAGAATTTGGGTTGGAGCACCCTGTTCCCATTAGGGTGTTCCAACCCTGTTCTACTTAATCTGGTCCACACATTTGTGTAGATTTCACGTAAATATGTGAATGAGATTTAATAGAACAGGGTTGGAACTGATTAATTGGAACAGAGGATTTGATCCTTAAAATTTATTCATTGCATTTATTTGTTACCATAAACACTCTTGTTGGTTTATGATCTTACAAACTGCTGCTTCGGATTATTATTGTTTTTAACTTTTCAGAAATGAAATGCAGCACATCTTCTGTTGAATTCTTTTATTTCTACTGCAATTCTTTTTGTGTTCATAATGTAAATAGTTCAAACTCTTCTTCATCTTGATCATGATGTTCATTTGTATGCAGGCAACTTCTCAAGGCATACTCTGATTGTCAAAATAGTGCTGACATTATTTCTGTTCAAAATGCTTGGCTTTCTCAACAAAGTCAGGTTCCAAAGTGTGTCCCAGAAGTTGAAGGTGCAGTGCTTTTGCTTTAGTGAAACCAAATCTCTCGTCTACTCCGTAAAGTGGTGGGCTCGATAAGCAAATTATCGAGATACAAGTGTTTGCATTCAGTTCATCCTTTTAATTCCTTGTCAAAATTTTTCATTTATGTGAAATCATACCTTTTTTTTTTCCTTGAACATGAAGTATGTCGATTAAGCTTGTATTGGTTAGCAGATGACCATACTATCCATGTCACTTCATCATGCCTTGTTTCTTTCACAACTATTATGCTTTCGGTATGGAATTCGTGTTGCTAGACGATATCTTATTTACTTTTTCCTCAATTCATAAAGATCGGTGTTAACCTTTCTATTCTGCAAGTTGATTTTTGATTCTAACTTGTCAACCTTTTCTGGTGATGTCCAGAGTATCTGATCGTCTTTTCTTCTCTGCTTTCCTACATTGAGCTATAACCAGTTAGATGAGAGTCATGCCAGTATTTCCCTGATAATAACCTCTTTTGGGCAGCCACAGAAAGAGAAACAAGTGAAGATGAAGGTTCTTCTACAAATTCTGAAGACGGGCTTCCGCCACTCGAAAGGAATATGAATCATTTGAACTTTCAAGAAAGTGACGGCGAAAGCGATTAGATAGAATCTTGTCTTACGTTTGAGCACATGGTGACACGGCAGCAGGAGTTCACAACTTACAGCTATAACGAATATACACAGAGCAGCCCAACACCTTACTGGTTACATGTCCGGAAACTGCATGTAAATATATGACCTGAAGTGGGATGTTTTATTGATATTTTGACCAATGTTTTAGCTCTTGAAATTTATAATCTATTTCACTCTTCTCGTAGGTCTCTCTAGATCATGCTTATAAGCTCTGATGACTGGAATTTTATGTTTCTTACTTCTGGGCTATTGTAGTGCTTAATAGCAAAAGCAAAAGTAAGCACAGGAAGCCATTATGGTTTGTACTTTCTTACTATGCTTGGTACATTTTCTTTGATCAGATGCTTCAAAATTAAGGGACTTTTGGAATCTCATGTATGCATTAAGCAGACTTTTAAGGGATACAAAAGACATTGGAACTAACGTAGTGTTTGGCTCATATCTTCATAGGTAGAGACAGATGGCAGGGATACAAAAGTTTTG
Source organism: Erythroxylum areolatum (assembly GCA_024520975.1). Lineage (NCBI taxonomy): Eukaryota > Viridiplantae > Streptophyta > Magnoliopsida > Malpighiales > Erythroxylaceae > Erythroxylum > Erythroxylum areolatum. The sequence goes on along the minus strand of JANIJH010000225.1, from coordinate 2,737,097 downwards.
TATCTGGTAATGTTTATTTACTGTCTTCACCTATTTTTGTCTCAACTTCAGAGCACAGAGATATAAATTTTTGTTCCTTCTAAGACTGTGATATAAGATTTTTTGTCTCCGTCTCTGAAACAAAACGCATAAGCAATTTTCAGAAGTATCCCTCCCTTCACATAAGTAATTTTTATTCTTAATTATATTATTAAACTCATCATCTTATTATTATTATTATTATAAATTTTGAATTATTATTATTTAATTTTATTATATAAAATTAATTATCTTATTATTATTATTATTATTTATTGTTATTATTATAATTATTAATAACAATAAATTTTCTACTTATTCTTATTAATATTATTATTTTTATTAATTTTATTATATGAAATTAATTATTTTATTATTATTTTTATTTTTAATATTATTATAAATTTTGTATTTATTATTATTATTATACAAAATTAATTTTCTTATTATTATTTTTATAATCATTATTATTCATAATTAATTTTCTTATTATTATTATGATTATTAAATTTCTTATTATTATTAAATTTCTTCATCTTTTTCTTCTATTATTATTTATTATTATTATATGAAATTAATTTTTTATTGATATTGTTATTATTATTGTTTGTTAACTTTTTACTAATACAAATCATTCATTTTAAAATAATCAATGAATTACATATCTCCAATAATATTATAGTGTAGGGATATTTTAGTCATTGATACTGTTTTTATGTTCTGTCAACTACAACCAAACACATTTTTGTCTTTGAGACGGAGACAGTTTTATTTATTTGGTCCATTACAACCAAACACTTCACTGTCTCCAATTTTTGTTCTATTATGTCTCTAAATTTTTGTGTCGTTCCGTCTCTGCATATAAGAGACAGTAATCAAACGGAACATAATGCCTCCTTCCTTTTGTGCTTAAGCACAAGGTACTAATAAGTTGTTCTAGTTCGGCTTTAAATATAATCGTCATCGTCATCATCCCAGTTCGAAGTTCTGCAATAAAGCAAAATCTGAAAAAATTTGATAATACGCAGCTTTACTCTTACATAATAAAGAGGCTAATTGAGTTTTGAAAAGGTAGGCCTAAGCCTGAGTTTGATTAATTAGATTCCGGTTACATTTGAAAAACTTTTTAATTAGATCCGAAGTTTGATCAAATTGAATTTTACTTATTGAGTTCGACCAACTAGACCTTTTTGCAAGCTATTAATCACCCTAATCTCTAAGGGCTAATTAATCTATTCATGGTTCATTCATACAATTAAACATTAATTTAGTGAGGGGAATATTAAAAAGCCCCTAAAACTTCATTAGAGATCCAAGGTTGAGACACACTGGTGTAAGGGTATTTTGGGCATTCCGAAGAGGAAAATCTGCAATGCAAATTCGTCATCCACTCTTTTATCGGTTATGCAGACACTAATTTACCACCACACCCTTCCCAAAACCCTAACCCCCAAATTACAAATGATAAAGATTAGATTTTTCTCCTCCTTGATTTTTCTCTATCGAAATTAAGGAAAAAAATAAATTTCTCCCTCTGGGCTTTCGTCTTTATTGAAAGAAGCTATCTTCCGTTTACTTTTTCTCACTCTTTCTCTGTCGTTTGTTTGTTTCTATTGTTTTCCAGGAAAATAAAACTTGCGCTTTTGGTTCTTGAATTCGGGGGGTTCTTTTTTGGGGCTGTCAAATAATTATCTGTTTGGGACGGTTTTTTGTTTTGTGATTTGTTTTCTCCGTGGCATTTGGTTCATCGATCTCTAATGGCCGGTTTTGTGTTGTGAAATTTAGGGTTTCGCACTATTTGTTCTTCTAACTTTTTTTTCTCCTTGCGTGAGCCTCCTGGAATCGAACTCGGAGAGGTATTGCTTTTTTAGTTTTAATATTAATTTCATTCTGGATTTTGCTGTGCGCTGTTTCTACTCATTGTTCTTTTTTTTTTTTTTTTTTTTCATGTGGTGTGTATTTGGGTGTTTTACGAATTTGGGTTGTATGAAAACTGAGCTGCTTGTTACTCAGCTAGCTTTTTGTTTATATTTTTAATCTCCTTCGGGTTTGGAATACTACTCTGATTTATCTACATTGAAGCTGGTTTATATACAAATTTAAAAGAGAGAAGGGGAAGCTTTTCAAATGTGTACTGTAAGTGCGTCGATCACTTTGAAATGGTTAAACGAAACTAGCACGAGCAAAGAAGAAGGATCTTTCTTTCTGGGAAAAGCATTTTGTAGTTTTCTGATAAATCAGATGGAACATTTAGGAAGCTCGTGTGCTTTTGAGCAGGATGTGATGACTTTTCAGTGTTAAAGCAGGATTCTTTTGTTTTTTGTTTCGTTTCTGATACATGGGAAAAAACAAAAAGAAACAATTCACATTTTTTTGAGTGGGTTTATGAAATTATCCTCCACTCTTCACTTCTAAAGATGATTTTGTTTTCAATTTCTTCATTTTTTGTACGTTTAACATTCCTCTTGGAAAAACATAGTTGTTTCAACAGCTCATTAACTTATCTTCCCTGTAAGAATGCTTTGTAATTTGGTTGCTATTTTGTGCTGTGACCTTTCTTTCCTTAATTGCTTTTTATGCATATCATTTTATTCCTTCACCTCTGGTTATCAGAAGCAGCTCTGTGTGATTGATTTGCATTGCACTCTTTTCCTTTAGCTTCCTATTTTCTGAAGAGTCTGTATGGTTTGGATGCTTTCTGTAAGTAGCTGAGTTTGAGTCAAATTTATGTTTCAGGTTGCGAATGTGATATTAGTTTGAAAAGATGTCATCACGATACCCAGTACTTGACAATCGACCAATAGATCAATGGAAGGTTACAGAGTTGAAAGAGGAGCTGAAAAGGAGGAAATTGACAACTAGAGGTTTGAAGGATGATCTAATAAAACGATTGGATGAAGCTCTTCATGTTGAGAGGGAAAATGCTATGAAGGATGCAAATAATGGGATAAATTTTGAGTCCCATCCTGTAATTGTAGATCAATCAGAATCAGTTTCTGTTGTTAGTAAGAAAGTTGATGGGGTTGGTGATGCCCACAAAAAGGAGGTGTATAATATTCCAGTGAAGAATCTCCAGATTGACATCAATGATAGCTTAGAAACCGTGGATCATGGAATAGTTCAAGAAGATATCGTATGTGAAGGAGAGCTCAGACCTAACACAAGTACAGTTGAGACTAATGTGACAGTTGCGGAGAATGTGGGTTCAGAAGTGGCTGTGGACACTAGCATTGCAATTAAAGAGAAGGTGGTTTCTGAGGTGGAGATGAGTGGGCAAATTGCACAAGGTTCTGAAACACAAGAAATTTTGGGGATTGATGATTCAAAGCCTCAGCTGGAGAATGTGGATACAAAGATCCAGCTGGAGGATGAGTATTTGAAGTCCCAGATGGAAAAAGAGATTTCGAAGTCCCCACTAGATATTGAGGATTTGAAGCCTGAATGCGAGGATGTCATGCTTGACCCTTCTGCAACGGGAAACCAGGTATCTGAGGTCAGCCCTAATTTAGGGTTTCAAGTAAAATCTGATTCTATTTCTACTGATTCTCTGTCAATTAATGAAAAGATAGAACTTAAGGATAATATAAATGCTGATAATGTCAAATTAGAACTAGATGTTGTTAAACCAGAAATTGCCAAACCGTTATCAGATAATGTTGTCCCAGTTGGTGGTGAATCACATCCAATGGATGTTGAAGAGCCACAAGAGAATCGACCATCTTTTGATGAGAAAGATACCATCAGTGGTGCAAATGCAGATATGAACAAGAAAAATGATAGCATAGAAATAATAGATTCAGAAAAGTTAAATTTGGACAGAAGTTCTGGTGATGACTCTTTGGAGGATGATGTACTGGAGAGTAAGCCAATTGATTCAAAGTATGATCCTGATGAAGCTGGAGACAAGACTGAGAAAAATGAAGTGATTACTGGGATGGTAAAAAATCTTGCTGAAGGTGTTGGAAATGATTTATGTACTGAGCAAAAAGAAGTACATGACGATGGCAACATTCTCTGTCATGCACCACTGGAGAAAAGAAAATTTAATGGTGAGCAATGCGTTCTTGATTTCTCTCCGGCACCTTATTGACTCTTACAGATTTTGTTAATATATATCCTCTGCTTTATTGACATTGTTTTTCTCTCAATTTGCTTAAAGTTTTACTTTTGTTGCAAAATGAATTGTGCGATATCAACCAATTGTCTTGAAATTCTTTCATGATCAGTGATGCACTGGAAAAGGGGAATGTTGATCTTTTTAGTGGCAGATACTTTGTGTGATTCATCTAATTTTGGATGGTACCAATAGCATTATACATTGACTCTAATGTGAGCTATAAGTGCTTATTGCCATGGAGATAATTTCTATTGTTCTATGGAGAGACAGGGCATTTTATTGCGGTCAACACACAGCAAATCTTTTTAAGCTAATTCTATTTGCAATTTCATGCACTTAAGTTATACTAGAATTTACCATACTTTTTCTCATTACTTGTATGTTCTCTTAATTTTGGTTGTTCATATTGTTCCAAGTAATCTGGAGTTGTGACCAGGTACTGTGTTTGACTGAATGTCGTTTATAGGTAAAGAAAATGTTGGAAATGAGCCTTTAAAGAGGCAGCGCAGATGGAATTCTGAGAGCATCAAGACTTCTGAAACAGAAACTGCTGATGTTGCACCCACCATTACGCCTAAAGATGCAGTTCAGTCTGCAGCTACGAGAGGAAAGTTCTCACGATCTAACTCTTCAGTTAGTGATGATACACCCAAGGAGCGAGTTGGTAAGTTGTTATTTTTCACATTTTAATAAACTTTAGTGACAATTCTTTTAATAGCTAGTAACGCCTTGCTCTATGTCTTTTCTTTTTCAGTTCCACCGTCGCAAAACCCTCCAACAAATTCCCTCAAGATTGATCGATTTCTTCGTCCTTTCACCATTAAAGCTGTCCAAGAACTTCTAGGAAAAACTGGGACTTTCACCAGTTTTTGGATGGATCAGATTAAAACCCATTGCTATGTTACTGTAAGATCTCTCTCCATCTCTTTGTCTCTGCAATTACTTGTGGCAGTGTGGTAGATTTATGGAATCAGCACATTTGACCTTTTCTCTGTGATGACACTTGTGAGAGTGCAAATTTACTTGGAGAGTCTATACGTTACTTTGAACTTGTTATTGATATCAGAAATTATGTGATCCAGTATTCTTCTGTGGATGAAGCCATAGAAACTCGAAATGCTATATACAACCTACAATGGCCACCCAATGGTGGACGCCTTCTGCTGGCTGAGTTTGTTGATTCTCAAGAAGTAAAGATGCGTGTGGAAGTTCCTCAGTCTCAGACTACAACTGTTACACCTAGTGCTCCTGCTGCTCCATCAACTTTGCAGGCCCAGCCCTCACCGCGCCAGGTTTCCAGGCAGCAGCCTCTACCCCCGTCTCCTCTTCCACCGCCACCACCACTATCTAACCCACCAAGTGCCAAGGAAAGGCTTGCTCGTCCACCACCCCCATCACTTGAGAAGCACGAGCCTCCAATTGTTACCCTGGATGACCTCTTTCAGAAGACCAAAGCCGCCCCTCGAATCTACTATCTTCCATTGTCAGAAGAGCAGGTTGCGGCAAAGCTTGCGGAGCCGGATGGAAACATCAAGCAGTAGGGATCAGGCTATTACTTACCTACGAGGCTGCTCTTAGGAATTTGTTATGGTTGTCCAGTTTGTTAGATAATGATATAGATTAGTATCACATAATTGCGTCTTTGCAGGTATGCAGGTGTTGCTACTAGGAGGGAATTGGTCCAGCCAAGCCAAGAGATGGTCTATAGTGAATTTAGGTCTTTGACGACGGGGTTATATTATGGCTTTAAGTTTTCTTTAGAAAAAAACATATTTGCACCCAGAGCTCTATATCTCACTAAATTATCCATTTGTGTGTACATATTTTTCTTACAAATTGCAGAACATAGAACTTTTCCTGGCTTAAATTGGTGGAACGTGTTGCTTTTTTTCTAGGCATGCTCAAATATGTATGCGAGTTTGATAATCTGCAAAAGATGCTTCTTTAAAAATCTTCTGATTAAAGTTGAAAAGTGATTAATCTTTAGGAACAGATCAAATCAAGTGTAATATTACAAAATATGATTGCAATTTGATTAATAAAGTCATGATCTTTATGTTTTTCTTATCAATTATCATCAAGAACTCCAGGTACGATTCATGGTTATTAGTTTTATGCCCTCTAGTAGATTCTGCGGCTGAGACAATTATCACAAACCTGTGTCAGACATTGGACAGACAGAAATGAAACTGTAAAATATAACAAATTAGGTTAGAATGATATTTTATCTGTATAACATTAACAGCGCCGTTTTTAGACAATAGGGACTTTTGATGTTTCATGGTCTGCCCCAATTTTGACCAGATCTCTTTAACCTCCTTTTGCTCTGCTCTTCTCTCTCTGCCACTTCTTTGATTAAAGACACGTTCTCTCTTGGATACGCGTCTCTGTCCCAGAACTTTCTCTTCTTGGGTACCTCAAATTTCATAAAGCCCAGCTCTTTGATTCGCATTGCTTGCTTATCAATCTGTTTCTAGCTTTCTGCTACTCTTCACGCCGTCGTTTTGGTCTTTTTTTTTATTCCCTCACCTTTCAAATTTCAGGATTCGGTCGCGTGAGAGTTGTTGCTTATGTGTTCAATTAGGGTTTGTCCCTTCCCTGCATTTGTTCCGCATTCAGTTGATTACCTTCTTCTAGGGGGTAATTAGTATTGTCAGACAGTTGCTGGCATCTTTTTCAGGACCAAAGCTCATATCTTTGGATCAATTTCAGCTGGTTTCTGGAGTTGTCATGATTACTAGTTCTTTTGCTCAATTGGGTACTTGAAGATTCAGGAGTCTTGTTTTAGGTTTTGCTCTTAGTTGGTGACGGGTTTGTTGCTTGGCACGCGAGGGGAATTCTTGAGGTGGGATGAATAGTTTATTCAGTGAACAGATACTTGCAGACAAGCTTTCTAAGCTCAACAGCACCCAGCAATGTATTGAAAGTATCCTTTCTGCGTTTTTCCATTTTCAGTTGTTCCGAAATATGAGATTTTATCATTTGCATTTCTTTAATTTTAACTAGTATTTTTATCCTCCGTTGCATTGAATATAAAAATTCGTGTTCTGTGTTGTTTTATGTTGATTGTAGTCGTAGCACAACTGTAACAAACGATTGTGGTTAGTATGCCATTATAATGTTAGAAACTACTAAGAACTTATTGTACTTCTGGTGGCTGATTTAGCAATTACTGCTGAGTTCATATTATGTTTCCCTACTGTTTGTCATTAATCATTTTTTCGTTTAAAATTTTTGGAAACATCTTCTCTATTACGTAAGGGTAAGGATGCGTACTATCGGACCTCTCTAGACTTTGCGACTTAGTAGGCTTGCAACTGGGTGTTGATAATGATGATTGGAGCTAAAATTTGAAACTCAAAATTTGTTCCGACCAGTCATTTTATTGGATTTTCCAAATTATTCTGAAAGCAGTTCTTGATTCATGTTCACAGTCTGATTATGATCTTTCGTTGGTGCTTACTTATCTAATGTTATCACTTCTCAAGTTAAAATGGTGATATTGAACAACCTATGTTTCACCATCTTAACTCTACTTCTATAGCTTTGTCACATTGGTGCATATTTCACCGAAGCAAGGCAGAACAGGTTGTTGCAACATGGGATAAACAGTTCCACAGTTCACAGATGGTTCAGAAAGTTCCTCTTCTCTATCTCGCAAATGATATCTTGCAGAACAGTAAGCGTAAGGGAAATGAATTTGTCAGTGAGTTTTGGAAGGTTCTTCCAGCTGCGCTCAAAGATGTTTCTGATAAAGGCGATGATCGTGGCAAGAATGTGGTCTCTCGACTGGTAAGCCAATTATCTGTGGTTTCACTGTATTTGACACTGAGAAATGTGCCATTTTATTTGCAAGTACCATATGAGTATAATCTCCATACCTGGGATGCAAATCCTTGTAAATTTTGGTTCTGGATCATTTTTATTTAGTTGGAAATTGGGATAAGGAGTCTTGATTTGGAGCCATATTTAGAAAGAGTGGATAATGTGCTCAATTAATCAGCTCATTGTTTACAAATTTGTCAGGTCAGTATATGGGAGGAGAGGAGAGTATTTGGATCTCGTGCTCGAAGCCTTAAAGATCTAATGCTTGGTGAAGATGCAATGCCACCTTTGGAGTTCAGCAAAAAACGATCACGCTCGGTTAAAATTGTGAAACGAGATACACGATCCATTAGAACGGTTAGAACATGGCCCTTGATTGTCATTGTTTTCCTTTTTATACAGTATACTGGCCATATTTAATATGATATTTTTGCATATTTGCATCTCCTTTTCATATTTGTTTCTGTTTTGTAGTTTAGAATAGAACTTACTTTTTCATTGCACTGGAAAACCAGAAACTGTCTATTGGAGGTGCTGCTGAAAAAATAGTTTCAGCATATCACTTAGTCGATAGTGAACATTCAACTGAAGAAGCAGAGATGAGCAATTGCAAGGCTGCAGTTAATCGTGTGAGGAAGATGGAGAAAGAAGCTGATAATGTTTCTACTGATGGTACATTGAATATCATGTGAAGTTATTACCATACTGCAGCTTAGATTGAGTGTCTGTACTCTTGAGCCGCTTTATTGTTATTTCTTTTTCCTGTAGGGCTCTCAAGGCTCGGCTTTGACCCAAAATGTGTGGCTACCTAAAGCGTTACTTTTTGCTATTCAGGAAAAGACCCTAAACGGAAGTCTTTGGCGAAAGAATTAGAGGAGGAAGAAAAGCTTTTGAACCAATGTATTGAGAAACTCAAGTCAGTTGAAGCAAGTAGAGTTGCTCTTATATCTCAGTTGAAAGAAGCTCTACACGAACAGGTATCAATCTTGTATGACCTTTAGTGATTGCGTGAATGTTAGCGGTCATGTCTTATAAAATCATTATGAACTTATGCATTAGATACTATGTGTGAACTTGTATGTTCATTATTCATGATTTTGTGCCCTTTGTTTTTTCCCCCTAGGAGTCTGAACTGGAGAATATCCGAACTCAGATGCAGGTACGTGTCTTGTTTTTTCATTTCTTGGAAGTGTGTCTGTCTATAACTGTTTTGTACAGGGTTTTGTTGAATTATGGACTATTCATCTATCATATCTATGTTTGTATTGCAGTCATCTAGATTATATTTCTGACAAACTTCAAGCAGTTATCCTCTAATTTTTGCAATTTGAACTTGTTTGTGGGGCTGCATGCTGGTCTGGTCCAGATTTTATAATCAACTTTTAGAAAATAACTGTGGGCTGTTAAATGCATTTATTAGAGCCTACTTGATGCCACAGTTTTCCTGTAGGCTGGAAACCACATTGATTGAATGCCAGATTCTGTTTCCTGGTCAATCAACTTGGTGTCAATTCTAGTAGCTTATAGGATGAGGATTATTTCCCTGCATGAACCTTCAGTGTAGTTGTTTATCTGAGTTGCAGCCCTTGCCTTTTGTTGCTTTTGAATGTGGAAATGTTTTTGGAGTTGCCTAAATTTTGTCAGAAGGCGTTGCAATATGCATATATCAATTCACAGGGTCAAAGAAGTAATCGGTCTTACAATGTAGCAGTGTTAAAAAAGATTTATTAATGAATTGTGTTTGGTGAACTTTAGGTAGCCCATGCACAGGCAGAGGAAGCGAGCAACATGAGAAAATGGCTCGACGATGAAAACTATGTAGCAAAAGCGTTGATTCCAACGAACCAATCAGTTGAACAAATGCCAAAGAAGTCTGCAGCTGCCATTGCTGCTGAGGTTGCAGATAAGCTCGCTGCTTCCAGCTCCTCTCAATTGATCATGCATTCTGTTCTTTCTACATTTGCTGCAGAAGAGGCCAAAAATGCTGCTTTAATACAAGCTTCGACACCAAATCCATATGCATCCATGCCTGTCAATTCAGCTTCCGAGTCCTCAAAACCTGAAAACGCCTTGACTGTTTCAGAACCTAATGTGTTTGTGCCGGCACAACCGGCCACTGCTCCGTTAAACCATTCATATCAATCGGTTCGGCTGCCCCAGGCCAGTGTGCAGAACCAGACCCCTAGTTCACAAGCTCAATATCACATGCTTCCAAGCCCCCCCTCCCAACAATATATACAGCCGTCGGGGGGGATTATAAGCCCTTACGGTTATGGTACTATTTCACCTTTACCTCCTGGACCGCTGCCTCCACCACCCTACATGGTCAGCCCCATGGTGCCTTTAACTCATCAGCCTTCTCAAATAACACATCAGCAATCGCTACAGTTGCCCCAGCAGCAGCAGCCTATAGCTCAGCAACAATCAATGCTGACTCAACAACCACCACCAGGCCCTAGTTTCCGACCTCTTCAGCCACCAGGCATGGTGTACTATGGTCACCCTCCTCATTCTTAGTGACAGTTCACTCTTTAGATAGATAGACACACCATAAACTAATGTGATTGTAACTCCAAGCAAGGATCAGTTGAGCATTTTGGAATTTTCAGTTGGCTCCTTCTGAGACTACTTCCAAATTGTCAATTCTCTGTAACAGCAAGAATGTTGCTTGCTTACGTCTTTGTTTGTACCTTCAGCTTCAGGGAAATCGTCCCATATCTCAAATACCAAACAAAAGGACCTATGAATTAAAACGAAAATATGAAACGCCAGAATTCAATAACAATTTGGGAAGTATCATTGTAGTGCATCTGTGAGCAAAAATGTATATATAAAGGCATAACAGAATGTGCTATCAAATTTTAACTGTTTGTTACTTCAACCTTTCTGATTTGTGCTATCAAATTTTAACTGTTTGTTACTTAAACCTTTATGATTCAGTATGATGCAATCGGCACACTCCCACCCAAAAATTGCTAGGAGAAGGTATGTCTCGTAAACCCTTGAAATAGTACAAGTGTAACCATCTGAAAGTCGGAATCTTTGATAATGTATATCGAAATGTATCAGTTACAAGCCTTCACTATCTTCTGACAGTAAACTTTATGATAGTTTGTTTTCCTTGCACGAACCATGTTCTTTACTTTCATTTTGCTTCTTCCTACCATCAAAAGAGGTTCTTCTTCTTGGTTTCCTATTCCAATGTATCCTTAAAACCTGTGATTTAGACTGGAAGTTACCACGTTGAGAACAGAGAACTAGCAGTACTTACGCCTCTCTTGCCGTTTTTACCCACTACCCATATCTGGATGATCATGGTAGACATGATTTATACTGTGTAGACATGGTTGTACATCGATGTAGGTACTCGCATAGGAGGATCATTTATCAGTCTCTGTTAATGAACGTAAAGAAAAGGTTGATCTCGATATACATGAAGATAAGGTAATAACAGGGTCATGGCCAATATCTTATAACTGGTTTAATCAAACACAAAAGAACAGAAACAGAACTTGTTTATTTTGTCCTACAACACGTTCAAGAAGTAAAGCCTATCGAATGGGACCCAAAATCATAGCTACTTAAAGGCTAGACATCGAACTAGAGATGTCTGCAAGTGTTGGCCATTCAAATCAGATATCATTTCGAGTTTAATTTGAAGACACGTCGAATCATGAAATCTTTAACAAAGAGTGGTAAGTGATACATGATTGATGCAAGGGTGGAGAGGTAGCCGTATGAGAACCATGCTGGTGGATGTTTCTTTAGAACAGTAGCTACAGTCTTTCTTGCAAACTCTTCCGTAGGGGTGGACTTGCTTTGTTGTGAGAAGGTTGCCCTCTGTCTAATTGCTGCTTCAAATGGTTTGTATAGCTTCCACTCGGGCATTCGATCATAGCTGGCTGTAGCAGAATTGCCAATGTTCGATCGAACAGCTCCTGGAACAACATTAATAACATCGATCCCCAAAGGCTTGAGTTCCAATCTGCACTTAAGATGGATTATTGCAGGTATTACTATCCACCAATGGGCAAGAACATAAATTACAATTAATTTTTGCATTGGCTTTTTTCTCTTCTACGGGGCCTATACAGTAGAAATTCAAAGCTTTTATGCAGCTATGAACCAGAGCTGAGACAAAAACATGAAACACATGATAGAATATGTGAACCTCAGAGTATCGGTCAATGTATGAAGAGCAGCTTTGGTTGAAGTATAGACACCTGACCAAGGTGTAGGGATCGCAACAGTTACACTTCCAACATTTACAATTTTCCCCTTTCTCCTAGATGCCATATGAGGTACAACTGCTTGAATCAGCCTCAAGGGACCTGCATGTGTACAGGCAAAATGAGAAACATGTATTACCGGATCAAAGATATCTATCAATTAGTATAACAAGATGAATGAAATATAGACAGCTCCTCTTCATTTTTTTTATCTCTCAGTTTCTTCCTTGATGAGAATTCTTAGGTGAAAAGTGAACTCGAGATGTCTATTATTAGTGGCATGCCATAGTCGTATCCTAGGCCTTTTTTAACAGAAGTGTAACATTCCTCAGAACGACTTAGGAGTGCTATGAAGATGAATTTGGCTTTACTCCTAACATCAGCAGACGAGCAGAACGTGAAATTTACAAACAAGATCCCTTTCTTGTAGGTGAAAACTTCAAGGAAAACAAAGCTAAGCAATAAGTTAGATAGTGTACAGGGGTCTGTAAACAAAGCATGGTAAGGTAGCGTGACAATTCTTAAGCTCTACAGGGAAAACCATTATTGTCATTTCCAAATTAAACTGCAGTCTCTTAAGGTGAACCACTTAAAAAGTGTTCATGCTCCAAGATGAGTACACTAGGATGACACATGAGCAATAGAGCTCCTCATTCCATCAGGCGGGGTTATTCTGATCATTCTAGAGATAAATTGTATCAACTGTGAAGGAAACCTCTTTCAAATAGCTAATATGTTAATTTAACACAGCACCTTCTTATTTAAGTTGCAAAGTCCGCAAAATTAATGTACTTCTCAAAGTTGTGGCAAATAAATTTAGGTTTAGGAAATCGATAACTAGAAAGATCACATGAATGATGACTCATGGTCTATGTAAAGCAAATAGGGTGATGCAGCTTATACGTTAAAGTACATAACTGAAGAAATTAGCTAGTGCTTTATGGACAGCAACAACTAATAATGCAACAAAACGAAGATACATCCAGACATTGCATCAATGGCCGAAATTGTGGGATAATATCTCAAATAGTTCGAAATAGCACAGATACAGCACTGGACTCAAATAAGCAAAAGCACATTCAGTAGCTCGTTTTGCTTTGAAGATCATAGAGCAAGTACAAAATAAAATAAATTCCATTGGCAGCAAACAAGATACACTGCACAAAGAGGTTTCCATAAGCTGATCTTACAAAACTTGTTCCACGAGGATGGGGAACATGTCACTACATAGTTAAAGATTGAAACTTTCCTCCGTGGGAGCAAAAGAGGAAAGGACTCCCATTTAGATCAACAACTTTACACGTTATTCTTGATTAATTCTTATTTATATTGCAGAATCAACAATTTGAAGTTATGAACTTGCTGTAATTTCCTTATATCGCAAATGTTGCAACCATTTAATGCTGAAAATAACTAGGGAAGAAAAAAATAACATCAATCAGTAAGCACGCAAGAGGAACTAATCCGTGTGAGAATCATTACCGTAAACGTTGGTATTGAAAGTGTCCTGAACAGCAGATAAAGGGATCTCAGCAAGAGGGCCAACACACTGAACACCGGCATTGTTAACCAAGATATCAACTTTGCCAAACTTTTCAAGAACAGTAGACAAAACGTGCTGCACATCCTCATCAGACTGAACATCAAGCTCTTGAACATAGAACCTGTGATCGTGTTCAAGGTCCCTCATTGAATTCAAGGACCTGCTAGTGGCCACCACAAGACATTTGTTAGCAGCAAACTCCTTAGCCAGAGCATGTCCTATACCTCCTTGACTACACCCAGTAACCAGAACAACCTGCTCCTGTTGCTGTTGTTCTTGGCCATAGGACTCCATTGGTGAATTGTTGGGTTGGCCGTAGATTCTTGTGGTTAAAGAGGTTTGATCTGAATGGGAAAATTCACAGGGGACTTGTAGCAGAAGTGGAAACAAATGATGGGTCTTCGTTGAAATTAAGAATTGATGTTTACAACTCGTGGATCGAGTTGAGCTTTATTATCCGTGCGTCGACGTCGATACCGCGTGTTAGATTGTGATCTTTATTTAATATTCTGCTATCAAAGGATCATCCGGGAAAAGACAAAAAAGAAAAAACAGGGAGAGTTTGACGTTGACATAACATGAGTAAGTCGAATGAGCTATTTTCATGTCTAAGTTTAGAAGATAACCAAGTTGGATGGACACAGATCTTCTGTTTGTGTACTAATTCTGTTTCATTAGATCTAAGTTATTTATTTACGTGAGTCTTAACGAGAAAGAGTTGATACATAAAAATAAGAATAGAGGATTTCATGCCAAGTTAGATATATTAATGGGTAATGTTACTCGCCGTTCTTAATATTTTATAGGTCTTAAGTCTATTTTTATTTATTTTTAAGCTTTTATATAAAATAAAAATAAATAAAATATAGGTCATTTTTATTATTCAGGTTAAGAATAAGTCTTATTTTATTTTACTTTATTTTTATAAAACTAAAAATAAGTTCTATTTTATTATATATAAATATAGGCTCTCTGTAAGTGCTCACCCTGTTCTTGCCGAAGGCTAACCTTGGTCATGATCCAAGCCCAATTTGAAATATTCTCTAATCAAACTAAGCCTCGACAATATTTTCAAAATTGCTTCTATTTATGTAATTATATTTTTAATGATAATCTTAAAGATATTAGGAACAATAATGTAATAAGTTATTATAATATCATCACACAAAAGTAATTATAAGATGTTATTACACTGACATCATAATATTACATTCGAAAAATACATCTACCCCTCTATAGTTTACCTCTTAGTACGTTGTGTCCCTTTTATTTGAAAAATAAATTCATTACCCCCTTTAACTACCCGTTAAAGAAGTTTAAAATTCAAAAAGACTTTTTTTATCCAATACTTTTGATTATTATCTTCAGTCTATCCTCGTTGTCCAAACTACCCTTTTTTAATTTTGTTTTATAAATAAATTTTCTTTTATTAAGATTTTCTCATAAATTAATGATCATGAAGTACAATTGTGAAGACAATGGTATTTTTAATAATTTTTTCCTTTTATTTATTAACGATCAAAATATAATTTATGCTTAAAATAATTTTTATTTTTGAAATAGAGGGCATAATGAAATAAAGCAAAAAATATAGGGTTTTAATTTATTTTAGTCAACAAAAGAAAAAGGATATTTTTGTTCAAAAAATGCAATATATACAATTGTGGTGATGTCGTCATAATACAGGGATAAAAAAGTATTTTTGCATTCTAAGCTCTAAGAGGGAGTAATAACTCTATTTTTAAAATAAAAGAGGACATAATGTACCAAGGGATAAAACAAAGGGGTTAAATGTATTTTAGCCTAATGAAAAGCATACTTGATATAATCATCCTAATTCATTGAATAATGATACTTATATAAAATTTTAGCACATAAGTTCAAATATCTTAAGGCTAATGTTATTATCATTTATATAATATAAGGTTTGAGTCTTTTGACCAGGGACAGATGCACCCACTTGCCCCCGTTGCCTTCAAAATTTTTTATATAAAAATACTATTATTTTAAGTTTTGATCCCATAAAAAAATTAAAAATTTAACCCCATTAATTTAATTGGTGACAAAAAATTAATAATAGAAATTTTAGATATATTAAGATATCAAATAAAAAATAAAGTTTGGGCTCATTCATTTTTATTAAGATTATTATTATTTAGGCTTATGACTTTTTTAAATGAAACCCTACAAATAGAGAGATAAAAATCATATGCTTAATTGGCTTTTTTATTGAGATTTTTTAAAACCTTTTTGGCTTCTTAAGTACATTACTTTATGTCTTTTTTGCTTCTTCTTTACCTAACTTCACGAGGACCAAACCCAAAGCTTTCATCTTCTTCATGTTGCAGTCTTTGAGTTATGCCCATCAAAGTAACAATTAATTACCAACGTTGCCATAAATTCTGCATTTAAATGGTAAGTTAATTGATTCTTTTATATTATTTTAAATATTTAGTTGATTGGTTTATATATATATTGTTTGTGTATTTCATATTTTGCATCTGTGTAAAGTGTAATTCAAATAGTTTTAATTAGTTAATTTCTATGAATAGATATTTTTGTGTTTATTTTATATTCAATTTGTCCTCAATACTTTTATAATATCTTTTTAGGTGGATACGTGAAACTCACTGAGTCATTGTAGCATTTATAGATTTTCTTTTACTAATTAATAAAATAATCAAAAGAAAGAAAAGAAGAAAATTAGTAATTCAAAATACATATGGAGAAATTCAATAATTCTCACCAATTGCTTAAGGAAAATAAATAAAATGGAGGTTGTAGAAATATCAAATATGAAATTTATAATTAATTGAAAGCAGTGATGGATTAGCAAATGTAACTTTTTTTTCTTTTTGATAATAATGCAACTGTTGGTTCTTAAACAAACTTTTTTTTCTTACAACATTATTCTTTCTTTATGTTCGTATGTACATATTTTATTTGTATATCATGATATCTTCTCTAATTACTTAACTTCAGTTATGGACAAATTTCTCAAAAGACATCTTATAAATAAGAATTATAGCCCCAACCCTTTAAAACATCTTCATCTAAAAGTCAATTTAGATGATCTTCAGCCTAATCCAGGATTGCGGAATTTTTTTTTCAGATTATCATCCTAATGACCGTGATAGAATACGAAGAGCTTATTTGCAAAATGGTCCATGTCAACTTTTTGAGCATGATTTTCCACAAAGAAAACTTGGAAACATTATTGTAGATTTGTTCCATCTTGGTTTAAAGAATACGCCAATTGGTTAGAGTATAGTGTTACAAAAGATGCAGTTTTTTGTTCATGTTGTTATCTTTTTAGGCCTAAAATTAGAAGTTAAGCAAGTGGTGATACTTTTGTTATTGATGGATTTAACAATTGGAAGAAAAAAGACAGATTTCATATTCATATAGGAGGTCCTAATAGCTCTCACAATATAGCTTGGAAGAAATGTCAAGCTTTAATGAATCAAAAACAACATATTCAAGTTGCTTATGTTAATCAATCCAACCAAGCTTAAAAGGACTATCGTACCCAACTCACTGGATCAGTGGATTGTGTTCGATTCCTTTTACATTAAGAATTGGCTTTTCGTGGTTGTGATGAATCATAAACTTCTAGTAATAATGGTAATTTTCTTTAACTTTTACAATTTTTGGTTGACCATAATGAAACTATCAACAATATTGTTTTAAACAATGCCTGCGGAAATCTCAAAGTCATTACTTCTGACATACAAAAGGATATTGTCAAAACTGCTGCAATTGAAACCTCCAATGTTATTATTTAATGATCTTCAAGGTGGGTTATTTTTTATCTTTATTGATAAGTCTCATGATATCTCAGTCAATGAACAATTGGCTATTGTTTTACGTTATGTGAATATAAAAGGATGTGTGCTTGAGCGATTTATTGGTATTATTCATGTTAGTGATACCACCTCTTTTTCACTAAAATTAGCAATAGATGAATTTTTTTCAAAGCATGGATTGAGTATATCATCTCTACGTGGGCAAGGCTACGATGGAGCTAGCAATATGCAAGGAGCAATTAATGGTTTGAAGACTTTGATTTTAAAAGAAAATAATTCAGCTCACTATGTTCATTGTTTCTCTCACCAATTGCAATTACCACTTGTAGCGGTGGCCAAGAATCATGTACAAATTGCTTTGCTGTTTAATATAGTCTCAAGCTTATCAAATGTAATTGGAGGTTCTTGTAAAAGAAAAGATCTTCTTCGTGAGAAACAATTTAATAAGATTGTTGAATGGTTGAAAATTGGTAAACTTTCAAGTGGTAAAGGTTTACATTAAGAAACTTCTCTTCAAAGATCAGGTAACACACGTTGGGGCACACATTATAGATCATTGTCGAGCTTAATCGTGATGTTTGACTCCATAATTGATATTCTAGAGATCATTAGTGAAGAAGGCACAACTTTAGAGCAAACACGTGAAGCAGATGCGACTTTGCTTGATTCTATCCAATCTTATGAATTTGTGTTTAGCTTGCATTTGATGAAAAAAAAATTGAGCATCACAAATGAATTATCTCAAGCATTACAAAGGAAAGATCAAAGACATTATCAATGCAATTTTTTTTAATTAAAGTTTTCAAACAATGACTACAAATGATGAGGGATGATGGGTCCCTTATTTGATGAAACATCTTCATTTTATGAGAATCATAATATTGTCATTCTAAATATGGATGAAAATTTGTACATTGGGGAAGGTCAAGGGGAAATGCACAAAAAATAACGAATTTGCATTATTATCAAATGGAATTATTTTACACTGTGATTGATATGCAACTTCAAAAGCTCAACAATCGCTTCAATGAGGTAAATGCTAAGTTGCTTATTTGTGTGGCATGCTTGAATCTAAATGACTCTTTTTACGCTTTTGATAAGCAAAAATTGATTCAATTTGTTGAATTTTATCCTTTTGATTTCTCTAAAATAGAGCTTATTACTCTAAGTGATTAACTTGATAACTATATTGTTGATATGCAATCTGATGATCAATTTTTGATATTAAATGGGATTAGTGATCTTGCCAAGAAGCTAGTTGAAACAAAAAGGATGCTGTGTACCCTTTGGTGTTTTTACTTGTGAGATTAGCTTTGATTTTGCGTATTGCTACTGCATCGATAGAAAGAGTATTTTTTGCAATGAAGATAATGAAAAATCGCTCACACAATTAAATGAGAGATTCTTGAACGTATGACTGTTTGATCACATATATTGAGAAAGATATCTTCAATAGTATTGACAATGAAAAATTTTTACAACAATATAAAAGATAAAGACTCGTAGGAAACGATTGTAATAGGTTATATACTTATATGTAAGAAGCTCAAGATAATGAAGTAATTTTTTATTTATCAAATCTACAAATATTTATATCTTTTTTAATAATATAAGAGTACTTAAAATATTTTGCCTCCGCTCATAAATATTTATGGCTCTATCCTTGCTTTTGGCACATCAATTATAAAATATACTTTATTATTTAGTCAATTTGTCCTTACCAATGAGTTTTGGTATTCAATGATAAAAATTACAGTTATAGATTAGTAGAATTTCAACAAGACTTGTTTAAACGCTAATCCTGGTCATGTAGTGCACGGGGAACTCAAAATCTAATGATCATTTCCACGAGGACAATCTAATAATTAAAAATTTTAAAGATGATTATCTTTTTATTTACGTACAATTTTTATTTTCATTTATAAAATTTCGATTAACACATGCTTTATTAAAGTTATACACCGTACGTGATTTCACATTTAAATATATATATATATATATATATATATATATATATAGTAAAATACATTTAAACTAAATCACTAATTTTAAATAGTAATATTCCACAAGAATTAAGTCAGAATCTATTTAATTTATTTAATTATAAAACATAAGACCCACCTATTCCAAATTCAACTCTTAAAAATAAATAAATGGGTTAGACCAAATCCACATATTATTATCACTACTCATAATTATTATGCTAATTCTCTTCGTGGCTTACTCCAAGAACAGAATCTTAACGTGAATCTACAGTATCAGCCCAAATCTTATTTAAAAAGAGAATATCAAAGTGGAGAATTAAATTTGATTAATGTAAGATTCTCACTCTATTCACAATCACATTAAACATTTTATTACATTCCCTTATTGGCTTAAGCATGAAAGACACCAGGTTTGTCTAAAAAACTACTACAGACAAATACACTGATTATTGTATTTTGACTTTTTTCTCTTATTTTAAAATTATCATTTATTCTCAGTGTTTTAAAATATTAAACTGAAAGTTAATCCGACAAGGGATTTAAAGTTTAAAACATCTAATTGTTATTAGACCGTCATAAAATTAGCTAAATATTGAATAAAATTTAAAATTTTAAAATATGATTGGAGGGGACTGTCCTTACTTATTGAAAAAAATTAAGTTTGATTAAACAGAAAATGTTAAATGAAAATTATTTAATTTATTTTAGTTTGTATGGTTAAACCGACTGAATTTGTTGGACTTTTAATCATTGCTTATTATCTTAACAATTTGTTTAAATTTACCTCTAATGATATTTAGTTATCCAATAACCTCTAAGTCATATTTTATTAAGTTTATGTATTTTGATTTAAAATAGCATAGTATTAAAGTTATTAAATTTTAATACAATGCGGTTTTGAAGATATTAATGAGAAATTAATAAGATATATTAAAAAAAGATGTGTAATAATTAAATAATATTATATAAGATAAATTATATATTTTAAAACATAAATATTAGGGAAAAAATCAAACCACAGGAGACTTAATATCCAATCTAATTAACTTGAACTTCTATTTCCTCATAAAATGTTAATTAACTTGAGTTCTAGGTATCTTTGGTCCGATCATAATATGAATAAGAACATGTTGGAAGCTCATCTCCAATCATAACTAAGCAAATTTTCTCAGCTTCTCTTAGTATCAAGCTTTGTAAGACTATCGAAAACAACTTCTTTATCTGTTAAGAGTAAAGTTCACATTCAACTAAACTTTCATTAAATTGTTATTATTATAGTTTTGTTATTACCAAATTGAATAATCAAGTTAACATTAGATGCAATATTTTAAAGTATAGCTTCGAGTATTATCATAAATTTTGAGTCATTATAATAATTATAGAAAGACAGACACAATTACAAGTAATATGAGCACAATTATTGTAGAGAGAAAGAGGCACAATTACCAGTAATAAGTGAATATAATATTATACTAATAATTACAATTAAGTTCCATATATAATTTAACACCTTAGCTTGAATGTTAAACAAAAATTGAGTAAAACCAATTTCATATTAGAGCAAGTTGATGATGAGAAGTACGGGCCTCTCTCAATTGAAACCATTGTTATATATCACTTGTGCTCTAAGTTGGTGACTTTACTTGTGTTTAAAGAAATAAGATTAAGTACTTATCATGGATAGAGCAACTTGGTTGTCCACAATTACCAAAAAAAAACTTGGTTGTCCATTTTAGGATGTGAGAATATTTTAATTTCCAACCCATTATTTTACTTGGCTATAAGAATTAGATCACAAAAAATGACAAAAGAAGGGTAGGTCAAGGATTTAAAAATTATTAATTAATAATTATATAGGGTTTGCCCATGATTATGACAATTATTAATAGAACGGATGCAATTATATAATAATTATTGACATTATTGTAGTAATTATAGTAAATTGTAATACTATACTATAATAGTAATTATATCATAATTAATATAAAGCATAACGACCTTAACTCATGCATGTCACGACTCTATTATCAACGACATTTCAAAGATAAATACTAAGGAGGAAAAGAACAGGAAACACATACATACAAGAGGAGCCAGAAACCTAAAACCTCAAATCACTTGCTAATGGAGGCTAACTTAGATAAGTGACTCATTTATTTGGAGATGTCATACACAAACTTAGAACACTCAGACGTGAAGATAGGGATGAGACAGAGCCAATCTTTGTACACACCGAACCAATCAACCCATCAATGCATTTTATTGATTCTCAGCTGTGGAAGTGAAGTTACCAGGATGGACCTTATTGCTCTTCTTCGACGTCGAGACACTCACGTTCACTCCCCTCTCCTCAGCTCTAACTATCCCACTTTGTACTCTTTCCTCCATTATCATTGCTTTGAGCTTCTTCTCATGGTTCTTTTGCAACAAGTAAACTCTAGCATAAGACGTTCCAATACTCGACATGGCTTTGATGTATACTTAGAAGCAAAGACGAAACTATAAATGGAGATGAGTTATAGAATAACTTGACTTGAAAACCCAAGACCAAAAGCAGGAATCTCTATGTATTTGATGCGAGGATGAGCTTGGAAGCTTCAATGGAAGTGAAGGGCCATTTTATAAAGAGACTGGGGTCACGAGGAGGTAGTGAACAAAGGGCATGAAGAAGAGTGTTTTGCGTACTCACAAAACACACACAAACAACTATTCTTTTTGGCATTATTAAGTCATTGGAAAACGGTTAGCACACGGATATAAGCAAATAATGGGGGCTGCATTCAAGGTTTTTTCAAAAAGTAGAACATAGACAATACAAGAAAATTACCGATTGCTAAACGGACCATTACGATAGAAATAATACCGTTGAAAATTAGCAATAGAAAATCAAATTTTGTTGGTAAATTTGCGACGGAAAAAAATATCTGTCGATAAAGCCGAAAGAAAATTATCCCGCTAATTTTTGAGATAAAATATAGCGACGGAATAGGAATTACTGTCAATAAAAAAGACGCGAATGATAGACGACAAAATAAGCATCGTTATTTACTGACGGAAATATATTACGTCAGTAAAGTTGAAAGATAAACGTCGTTGTTTGCTTCAACTGTAACGTTTTTGACAAAACCTAAACGAATTAGTGTAGATTTTGTCGGTAATTTACCGACGGAATGAGTTATTCCGTCAGTAAAATTAAAATTTAAATGACACTATTACTTTTGTCTTCAACATTTTTGATAAATTGAAAATGAAGTTGTTACTAGTATTTAATAATTAATTAATTTGAAGAAAATTGAAGATGGGTCCAAGTAAAGAAATTTGAAGAAAATGCAGATACATGATTGAATGTGCAACAAAATAATTAATTAATATTGTAGTTTATCCCTATTGTTTTGTTGATTAATATGATGTAGGAGTACTAATGAAAAATTAAAAGTCTCTAGAATAACAAAATGAAATGTAACAATTTATCATGTGATGGGACCTATTCAAGTGATAAATAACCTTAATTTCTTAACAAGAGACAAACGTTCAACCACAAAATATGGGACGGTTTTTTTTTTTTATATGATTGTCTTATTAGAAACTTGCACATTACACTTTATTGTAAATTTAGAATACACAAGTCAAGATTTATTCTTACTTCCGAACACTAGATTACATTCAAGCCCGTTCCTATTATTTTATAGGCCTGGGCAAAGTAAAAAAATGAATCCCTATTTTTCCTATTTTTGGATATTTATAAAAATTAAAAAGATAAATATAGACCTTTTGTTGTTCTAATATAGACAAGAGTGAATCATATTTTATTTTATTTTTTAAAAAGTAAAAATAGGCCTTATTTTACTATTTATGATGATGGTCCCGGGAGGGTCCCCCGAGCCGGCCCTGACTACATATATATATATATATAACACTTTAGTATTTTGTATATATTGTGATGTACTTATTGCACATTATTGCGATCATATTATCATCAAATATTAGTTTAGCTTGATTTAATGTATTAATTAACAATAATCAAACATTTAAATAAGTTTAGGAAATGAAAACAAGCAAGAAAAGTATTAAGCTGTTGAAGATAAAACAAAGTCTTTGTTGGAATAAGTAAAGGAGAAGACCATGAAGATGAACTAAATTCTTCATTTAATTATTCACAAGGCCCACCTACTGAATTGCTTCAAATAAAAAATGTACAAATTTGCAAAATCATCTAAAATATTAAAATTTAATAAATTGTAAGAAGATTCTTCTTACCTCTTAATCCTTAGTTATATCGAACCCTTAACAATTAGAGACATCATTGGTGAACATGCCACTATAAGTTTTTCCCATTCAGTAGTGAATCTAATATAATATATTACAAAGGGTAATACCAAAAGAAGGACCTGTGCCCTTAGGTCCACAATAAAGTCTTAGCATGTAGGGGATGAAGATAAAATTTAATATTCACTAGTGTTCTGAGTTTGTGGATAATGGACCATTTGGGAAGCAACGGTTAGTATTAATATTTTAATGGGTTTTAATGGGATGTGTACAAATAATAATAATACTCTTCATTTGTAAAGTTGGGTGCATAAGTGGCCTAGATTGTTCTTGAGTTTACCATTATCGTCCAATTTAAAAGTAGTAATGCTCTTGTCACCTACTAATATAAGTTATGACAAGATAATAAGCATCAATTGCAAACAAAAGTTTTTTTAATTATGATTGTAATTGACGTTGTGACCACAATATTACAATCATAATCCATTTCACTATCATAATATTAAAAGTTAATTGTAAGGAAATTAAACTATTTCCACATAACTAGAATGTCACTGGAGCAAACACACCTAAACACATAATTTGATAACAGAGTTCGGTTAAATTTTACCTACATTTCGAAGCTACTACACACCCTTTTTATTAAGGAGAAAAATAAACAATTACAAGTGTTTATATTCAACACTTAACTCACTAATGTTTACACTCTTTCTCAAACACTTATCCTAATACATTCAAAATTATTGATAAAAATACTTACTCTTAGTATTTCTCTTATTCACTAAACGAAGAGAACTCAGAGTTTTACACTCTAATATTTTGTTTTTGCTTGGGATAAGTTAAATACAAGGGGGAGGGGGTCTATTTATTGTTGTTTAGCCACAGGCACGGAAGTAGGTGGGGGCCAATGGTGCACTGGCCCCCCCACCCCTAAGATTATTAAATAATTATATATATATATATATACATGTATATATATATATATATTAGGACGGGGTTATTTAAAGGTTTGTAGTATACTGGCCCCTTCAAAATTTTAAAAATTAAATATTTGAATCCCCTATTTTAAATTCCTGGCTCCGTCACTGTTTAGCCACCTCCTCCCTTACTTATTTTCAATATGGGACAAAGCCCTTACAAAGAACTAACAATTTCTCACTTGAAGATTGATTTCAATTTATCTTCACACCTGATTGATGCAGTAGCTTGTCTAGATCTTGTCGCTCTTGTAGACTAACTAAAATTGCGCACAACTTCAGTTTCTCGATTGTCACCACCTTGGTTAACATGTTTGCAAGGTTCTTGTTTTCGAGGATCTTCTCAAATATTAACACTTCATCTTCTAATAAAGACCTGATGAAATGATAACGAACACCGATATGCTTGATTCTGGAGTGAAATGTTGGATTCTTGGCCAAACAAAATATACTCTGACCGTCACTATATAGCATATTATTTTCCTGCATGAAATCCAACTCTAACAGCCAATGATATTTAATTGTAAAGCAAATGAAAAATAAAGAATACAAGAATCTATATAAAGACAAACTTTAGTACACAATGCTCCTCGCTTTAAGAGGGTCGGGAGAAGGTCATGATTATAAAGTAACCAAAACTTCATCTCTGTAAATAATTAGAAATGCTCAAGCTCTATTTTATCATAAATTTAAAGTCACTAGAAACTTTATTCCCTTAGAATTTAAGAAATATCTGAGTTCAGTAACTACTAGCAAAAGGAATTTAGTATTTCCTTCTAAATTTATCATGTTACGCACTTACGTTAGAAATTGACGAGGTTTCAATAGGTAGGTTCTCCAAAATTCTGTGTGCCACTAATTGATCGAACATGGAAATCCAATGTGGATTTGTTTATGGAAGAAAGATGACGATGAAATGAATTGACAGCAGACTCAAACGCAACTGGGTTATTCCCTCCTCTTATGCTACGCTGGCTAATTGTCAAAAGTGGAGTGTAGAAAATGCTCGATAGAGATGTTTTATTCGACTTTGGCTAAAATATTTGTTTTCTTTATTTTGAGTTGATCGTTAGTGATCGCCTTGAATGTGAGTTTTAATGGATAAGTGTCTTGTTAAGTATCATAAAATTAACTAAAGATTGAATAAAATTGAAGAATTTAAAAAATAATTGTACTTACTTATTAAATAATTAAATAAAAATTAATTTATTTATTTTGATATATAAAACTTAATTAATTATTAAAAATTGACTAAATAATTAATAAACTTATCAAATTTTAACAACAAAATTACTAAACTAAATTAAACCAAAAAATTAAAAATCAAACTGAAAAATTAGTCGATTTAAAATTTTCATCATTACGCCGATCAAACGAGTTTAGTTTTTAAAACATTGGATTATTCTTTTAAGATTAAAGATCTAAATTGTAGATTGTAATAATTATATTCATAACAATTAAACAATTATTGCCATTTCAACACAAAAAGCAAAAGAACAAGTACCTTATACACATTAGATAAATATACAAAAGCTACTCAAGCTTGGTGTAGTGATAAGCCAGTTACGATTTATATAAGAGAGTAAGAATAAATATGGTTAGTATTTCTTTTACTGGATATATTTCTATGACATAATATTTAAAATAAAAAGAATATTTTAATATAATTGAAATTATATTAAATTATTTATTCAATTGTGATTAATGTTAGTTTTGGAAATTTAAAATTAATCTTACTTAAGATGAAGTTCTTTAATTATTTTTCTTGTTTTGACAAAATTAAAATCAAACCAACTTTAGTTAATTGTGATTTAATATAACACTTTAGTTTAAATCTGCTATTGCCTTTTTCTTATTATTATTATTCAATGAAACGGTGGGTGGAATTTAATTGGTTTTTGACAATTTGTTGTATTTAATTATTCACATATTGGAACCTTTGTTTGCCCGTATCTACACTTTTAATGTTATGACTTATGTTCCTGTGTAGCAGAAGGAAACAAAACTAGCCAACAAAGGTTGACTAAATTATAAAAAATACCATATATTAATACAATATATTTGAAATAATATCGACTAATAATGATATTTTCATTGATAAAAAAACCTAATGATTTTGCCACTTTAATCATAAAAAGTTTGAATTGTCTAATTTTTATAATTAATTTTTAATTTTATTTATTTTAATAATTTTTATGATAAAATTGATTAGTTAATTAATTAATTAATTTTTCTAAATTAATAATTTCTTATAAAAATCAATTAATTTTTATTTAACAATATCTTTTTTAATTAAACTTTAAATTCTTTCGAGAATAATCTCTTTCAATTATCTTTCAACTTCAATAATTTTACACAATCTTTAGTCAAATTTATGATATTCTAATACTGAGTGGACCTTTTGAACCTTATATTTATTTTGAAATCCAACGTACTCTCATCCTATATGTGGATTGCTAGATTATTGAATGTATTATTTATTAATTTGTGATTCCAACCACTAAATATAATTAATAAAATGACTTTTTAAGATGTATAAATTATTATATAAATTCATCAATATATCTATTTTTTTCACAATAAAGCCGGATCTGTAAAAGTTTGATAGTACGCAGTCTTACCTTTATATAATAGAGAAATTGTTTCCAGTAGACTCACATGCAGATGTGAAAATAAAAGAATGCTGTAGGTTAAAAAGTAAATTAGTAAAATTGACATACTAAATTAAATAAAAT
Source organism: Erythroxylum areolatum (assembly GCA_024520975.1). Taxonomy (NCBI): domain Eukaryota; kingdom Viridiplantae; phylum Streptophyta; class Magnoliopsida; order Malpighiales; family Erythroxylaceae; genus Erythroxylum; species Erythroxylum areolatum. Next base: position 2,709,596 of record JANIJH010000225.1, on the reverse strand, counting down.
TACAATAAATACATAAATAAAATAAAAATAAAATATAACTCAATTTTTAAAAAATATTTTAAAACCAAAATATAACGAAAAATATCCTTAAAAACATTTTTAATATACTTATAAGATTTTAATGATCAGGCATTTAATTTTAAAATTTACTAATTAAATCAATTAAAATAGTAATAATTTAAATAAGAATCGTAAACAACAAGTTATTGTATCATGATTACATTTATGAAGTCATGCATATTCTTTTCTTACTTGTTCCACATTCTATTTTCAACTAGAATTGGAGCCCTCATAAATCATACATCCCACTAAAAATGTCTTTGTAGTGGTGTACGAATTTAATGACATTTTTCTTCAGGAAATGAGTATGAAAATGGCCCAATTAATATAAAAAAAAAAAGAGGTACTATTCTTTCCTCGCCCTGTACATCAAAATCTCATGATGTACCTGTACTAACGCTAGAGATAAAATCTTATAACTAGGTAGCTCAATTAATTATCAGAAAAGAAGTTAAATGTAAGGTCTTAAGTTCGAATACTAGGACTCAAATAATGTGAGAGTTGATTCAATGTAGTGGCTTCTTATACACACTTAACACTGGGTCGCCTTTCTGAAAAGCTAAACGAGATTAAACCGTGATTTACCTTCTCACTATTTTGTCGGAATAAAATCTTATAAAATGAGATGACATCTTGAACATCTGCAAAATTATATACCTATCTTTCGTTATTTCATAATAAATAAAAAAAATTTTAAAATTGAAAATTAAAGACAAAAATGACCGGGCCAAGCCATGCCTAGATCAACCAATGACTCAATCTGATTTATTATTTTCACAAAAATTTTAAAAAATGACATCATTTTATTAGTATTGATAGGAACACAAATTTTGGCTTGTGGATCGGTTAACCCAAGCCTGACTCGTTAATTTTTTCTGGGTAGAATATTATTATTAAGTTATTTTTTATAAAATAATAGTTTTATTATTTATAATATTAAAAACCAGCCACCACGATGAACCTTTCCACGTGTCACCGATTCATTTGTTCTCCAGTAGGACCAGTAACCCCAAGAAACAAAGATCAAACTTGTCACTATTTTTCTGCTGCTTACAAAACTGATGCTTCCTTGAGCGGACAGGCATTTCCCAACAGTCCTCCATTTTCACATCCCCACACTACAGTCAATGGCGGCTTTCTCTGAATTCCTCTCCCGCTTACTCACCATGACCCTTCTCTTCTTCACTCTCTTCTTCCTGGAACTAGCCAAGCTATGCCGTTCTGTCACCAAAAACTCCGACAAGCGCATAATCACCGACACCCAGTACGTCAATCTCATCGAACAAAAGTACCCGACAGTCTGTTTCTCGAGACACCAACACCGGCTAGCGTCGGAGTGCGCTGTATGTTTATCAGAATTCCACGAGGGTGAGAGCGTCCGGGGACTGAGGTGCGGACATGTCTTCCACAAGGACTGCCTCGACAAGTGGCTGCAGCAGGGTTTTGCCACCTGCCCGCTTTGTCGGACTCAGGTTTTGTCTGACGAGGTTGTGAGAGGTTACCGGCGGCAAAGGAACCCGACGTTGTTGGATGACAGCGAGGAAGAGACCATGTACGTGTTCTCAGCTTTGTTACACACTAATGGTTTACATGGAATGTTTTAGTTAAATCAAAGTTTTTTAATTTGGGAAACATTGTAGCTCCGAGTAGTCTGGACTACTGACTCGGTGTTTTGTGATGGGTAGGCATAAAAGCAGAATGTGTTAGTAAATGCTATATGGTCATCCATACTCATGTTGTACTATCGTTGATGACGACTAAAACATATTACCAAATTTAAAGAAGAATGAATCATAATTCGAGAACATGTATGCATTCTTTTTATAACTTTCATGACATTATGATGCTAAACTTGTACCTTTTTTTGACAAGAAAAGTGTACCCGATCGGAATCGTTACCGTAATCGGATAGTTTAAAATGTTTAATGAGTCGTTCGAGATGTACAAGAACATAAATATCTGGTCTGGTCCTTTTGATTACAGTAGAGATGGGTTGGTGATTGAATTAATGAACTTTGTGTCATGGCATGAACCATGGGGATACGTGACTGTGCATGGAGTAGGTGACTCATAATCTTTATCATCATAAAGGTAAAAAGGGTCATAGAATTGATGATTGAAGCCGGCAATGTGTAGAGAACGTGATGGTTTTAAAGAGTAGGCTATTAACACCAGTCAATACAAGGTATAGGTAGTGATTAAAGGTGATCTAACGTGCTGAGTGACCAATATTCACCAAATCCTCCACTCTAGAATTTAAGACCTTGGTCCTACCTTATCTCCTGCTGTATAGCACATGGGGACTGTCTGCAGACTTTAAACATATATATCTTCATAGATATGTCATATACACTCCAAACAAAGTTCTATAGCAGATTGTGTTTTTACAGTGATTGTCATGTTTAATGATCATCATCTTCATATTTTACAGGTTCTTTTTTCTAATTTACACGAGGTTTAGAGTCGATAATAAGTGAGACCTGCTAGCACTTTGATTTTGAAAGTAGAACAAGTTCAAAGAATTGTTGTTTACTCAAGTACAAGTTTCAAAACGATTTACCTACCTGACTAATTTGCCATCGGTAACTTGAAAGTTGTTGAGTGATTTATTGGGAGCCAGGTTGTGAAATTGAATTGGTAGGTTTCCTATTAGGCCCAGTTGAGAGCGGGCCTTGGTTTCGGTTAAATCCTAGGTTCGATTCTATACTAACCCCTCTTATAAAAGTATGGGACAACAGGGTTTTAACCATGGGCGGAGGGCCAATTGAGTCCTTGACGATGAGGTGCGTCTGCTTAGCCCACCTGTGAGATAGTGCACTAATTGAATCCTTAGAAAGATGTGTCTGTTGGCCTGCTTATGAGGTTTTCCTATAATCCAAATTAAAAAAAAAAGGGTTTCTATCAGGACCCAGCAAACTTATAGATTGTCCTACCCATTCCTTATTTAAGTACAACAAACACCCTTTGTCTGCTCATCTGTTCATATTTTTTAACAACAAACGTTCAAAGCTCATTTAGTTGAGTCAAACTTAATCAGTACATTTAAGTGTTATAGATGAAGAGAAAGTATATTTTTTAATATTATTTTAATAAATATCATGACGTACATAATAATTCACATTGTGATTTGACTTAATAATATTGTAAATTGATTTAAATAATCTTGACAAATCGTTTCTTTCTTTTTCTTTTTGGTTATATAAAACCTTTTAGGATCTTTTTATTTATTTTTAAATTCAGTAAAAATTCTATTTATTTTAGTTTCTTTCAGCTTTCAAAATTTATGAAAACTATAAAAGTGATTTTCTTTCTGTTTCTATTTTTTCAATCTGATTTATATTAGTTAATGATTTGATATATTAATTATTAATAAAATTATGAAATATTTAATTTAATTCTATAATTTATATAATTTTATAATTAAATTAAATAAAACTAATTTAACAAATATTAATATATATTTAATAACTAAAATATATTTAAAATAAATATTTATTTTTAAAATTTTATTTTAATAAATTTTATTAATAATATTATACAAGAAATTATAATAAATTTATTTAATTAAAAGGAATTTATCTTTAAATTTTATCTAATATGTTAGATTATCAGTAATAAAAATATAATTACAATATTATTAATAATCAAACATGTTTTGTTTTTATTTAAAAATAAAATAAAATATATATAACAAAAAAATATAAATAAAACCAAACGGATACGGTTGAATTATGGTATATAATGGCATCAAGGCAACTGTATAAATATGTAGTTATTAAAACTCAAAAATATTATAACTTAATTTAAATAACTTGAAAATGCTTCTTTCTATGTTATATGAATCTTTTAGACCAATATTAGATTGAACTATAATATATGATCAGATCGTTATAAACACTGGTATGTGTGTAACACTTAATAATTTTTATTAAAACTAAAGAAAATACAATTAATAATTAATGAAGTCTTTCTTTTAATTCTTAGTACTTTAAATTATTTTAAATCATAGGAATACTTTAAAACGAGTGGAATCACATAGAAAGTCACTGTACTGTGCTCCTTCCCTTAAATTTGCATAACGAACAGGACCAAAATTTAGGGTTGGATTACTCTGTTTCTGTTAAGGTATACTTAATTTTGTCTATATATTTGTGTGAATCTTACATAAATGTGTGAATCAGATTTAATAAAACACAGTCATAATTAGTTAATCAGAACAAAAGATTTGATTCTAAAATTTCGTGATTTGTAAATAAGGCAGCCATCTATAATTCATTTTTGAAGCAAATATTTTATAGTCAATTATTGGTAATCATTTACAGTTTATTATTAGTAATTTTATTACAACTTTTTTACTTATTTAATTACTTATTTTATTTTATTATTTTGTTTAGCATATGTATACACGTCCATTTGTAATTTTAAAGTATTTTTATGATATATTATATGTGACTCTGTCAAAAACAACATTTTTATTGAGTAGGAATAAGGTTGCACGCTATTGAATCTCATCAGACCTTGCACTTTTGCAAACTAAATGTTGACGATGATGAAGTAAAACATAATACTTTAATAAAATAACTTTTATTTATTAAAGTTGATTATAAATGACCACCAAATAATTAGCCATGCAGTTAAGTCTCTTTCCTTTTTTTTCTCGATGATTAAAAGCTCAATCAAGTTTTTTTTGGTAATTAAAGCTCAATCAGTTTAGTCAATTCAATCGTAAAATTTTTGACCATCTAACTTTTTGATTCGATCTGTTTTTATAACTTCTGTTATTAAAAATTAATTAGTTTATTAATTAATCAGTCAAATTTTGTAAATTGTAAGTTCTTATAAATTAAAATAAATCAATTAATTTTTATTTAATTATATTTTTTAATTAAACTATAAATTTTTAGATAGATATGGACAATCTCTTTTAATTATTTTTAAAATTTTTAATTTTATTCAATATTTATCTAATTTTACGACAGTCTAACATCAATTGAACCTTTTAAATATTAAACATTTCGCCTTTTCGGCTTAAATTTTGGTCTAATTTTTTTAAGCATTTAAATCTCTCCACCTCGTTCCCGAGAAAGGAAAAAGAAAATCAGGTTTGTTGTTCATCAGATCAAGCATAGGTAAAACGTGGGTCGAAATTTAAATTAGCAAGTTGCATGTTGAGTTGTAAACTAATCTACAAGAAAGTTAGAAACGATTAACGTGAAAGTGAAAGGAAAAGAACAACTTTGATCAAAGCATAAAGAAGAAGACAAGCAATTGATCAAAGTTGAAAACCAAGAAACCTGTTAGAAGGCTCCTGTTTTCTTGTACGCTGCCTAGTCTTAACTACTAAACGTTATGCAGGTTAACCGGACCAGTACCTAACTACCATGAAATAGAAATAACGTAGGGCCGCCATAGCTGGATACAAGTAAGAACATGAGGAAAGAACGAAGTCTGAAGTCTCCTCCAGGATTAAGAATTAAAAAAAAAAAGTCAAAACCACTACACCAGCAGATTCAGACATGAAGAAGGGGTTCATCATATTTTTGGTTGCTAATTGCTTGGAACTTTCATGTCTACTTCCGAAAACAATGTGACATCCCACGTAAAAAAGGTGGATGTCAAGACATGACACTGTTTAAATAGTATTAGCAAAAAGTTGGTAATTAAGCGATTTAAGAAGTTTTTAATTTGATTTTATATTAAAACTTATTGATAAAGGCGTAAAAGATTTTTAAAGCGAGATTATGACATTTCATGTGAAAAATGAGTATAATAATTAACTCATAACTAATTATTTTTGGATTTAATATTCTATCAAACCTAAATCATAATTTGTTGTTACTACATTATTTATTATTACATCTTCTATGGATATATTGGAATCTAATTTGACCTCCAATCCGCTGGGCCGAAGGTTAAACTGTTAAGATAAGAGATTTAAAGTTTAAAGATTCAACTGGTATTAGATTGTTATAATTAAAATCGGCTAAAGATTAAATAAAATTAAAGATTTTCAAATATAATTGAAAATTTTAATTATCTGTCGAAAATTTTGAATTTTAATTAAAAAAATTGTTAAACAAACATTAATTGATTTATTTTAATTTATAAGAACTTATTAATTTACAAAAGTTGGCCGATTAATAACAAAGATTATTATAAAAAATTAACCTAAAAAGTTAAAAATTGAACTGAAAATTTGAACGGTTCAAAATTTTTACGATTGAACTAGCTAAGTTTTTAAATTATTGCTTTCGACTAAAATATTCCATGAATAAAAACAAACAAGTCAAATTTTTAATCCAAATTTGACGATTCTCGGCATTAACAGCCAAGAGGAAGCACAAACCAAAAAACATATCACCTTCTTCCCCAAGTAAGACTTGGCTTAGCTATTTAAACTTCCATTGTTGCAGCTAAACTACTTGCACATTCCTTAGTAAGTTCTTCAACCTTCTCGTTATCTAACCATGGCAGAGTTTTCCCATTTTTTTTCTGCCCTGTACCTAATCGTTAACATCTTCTTCAAGCTCATACTCCTCGAGCTAATGCTTCTGGTCCGGTCCTTACTCATCAGAAACAGTACTTCAAGCGCCGATAAGCACACGATCAACACAACCCTTTACCTGAAGCTGATAGAGAAGGAAAACCCGACAGTTCGTTACACGGAGAAGGTCTGCGAGGGGTTGACGGAATGTGCGGTGTGTTTGAGTTTGTTTTGCGAAGGAGAAAGCGTGAGGAAACTGAGATGCGACCACGCGTACCACAAGGACTGCATGGACAAATGGTTGCAGCAGCCGTGTGTGGCGGCAACGACGTGTCCGGTTTGTCGGAAAAAGATCTTGCCGGATGAGATTGTTGATAGTTATCGTCGGCTGAGAAAGAAAGTAGAGTGCGACGGGATTCACGAGCATACCATTCTCTTGTTATCGGCATTACGCGGTGATAGCTTGCTTAGGTTTTTGTAACTTCTACCAATTACTTAATTTTGATTATTATATTGTTTATTGTATATCTCTTGAAATAATTATTTATTATTATAAATAAGATTATATATAGATTGTGCTGGTCGACTTTATCTTATTTTTCTAACAACGTTATAGTGTTTATAGATTAGTGATGTTATTGTGCAACAGATACAATCAAATATTTTAAGTATTGTGGTTATGATTTAAAATAAAATAGAAAATACATTTTAATTTATCGTATTGTGGTTATAATTTAAAAATGGAAGGAACTAACTAATTCAACAAAAATAAATACAAACTGACTTGATTTTTTATCCAATTTATACCATATAACCCTTATAACAAAAAAATCAATTAATAAATTAATAAATTAGTCGATTTTAATTAATCAAATAATTAATATGCAGTTATTTATAATTTGGGACCAGAGTTTTGTCTCCCGTAAAGGATCTATCTGGTTCAAGCGAGGATTGGTCTGGGTATGGATGTATGAACGGATCCACAATGGCCCCACTTGCCCCCACTATCTCTAAAAAAATTTCATATAAAAAATTATTATTTTAAGTTTTGATCCCAAAAAAAATAAAAATTTTCTCCCATTAAAATTTTGCTCTCACTTAAAAAAATTTATGGATCCCTCCCTGTGTGGATAGCTTAAGGGTGCTTTCTTATAATTAGAACTCTTTTAAGACACCTAGTGGGCAATCAAAAAATAAGGTTATCGAACACACAAAAATATATTTTAATTATTTGGTAATCATACAAATTTTTTATAAAATTAATAAAAAAAAGTATAAAAAGTTTTTAATAGATATTTTGTATGCGAAACTAATAGATATATAATAATTAAAATAGGGACAGACAACCTTTGATAAAGAATTATTATAGAAATAAGTATGTTAATTAAATATAATATGCGTAATTTCATCGTGATATAATTTATTACAATAACCAAAATTTTATTTTATTTATAAATAAATTATTCACTTAAAATTTTGTAATTAAAAATACTCATTCAATATGACAATAAATTAAACAAGTCCAGAGACCTTTAACATTAATTTTGTCGTAAGGTTATGTTTGAATGGAAATTTATTAATGGAATAGAATGGAATATAATATCATTTTATCATTTGAGTAGAGAGTTTATAATAAAATAGAATGAGATGAGATAAAAAAATAAGAGTTTTATATTACATCTTATTTCATCCTTAACAGAAAAAATAGAAACTTTTAATTTAAGAAGTTTAGAATAAAATATAAAATGATAAACAACTTTAAACTATGTTATATTATAAACCTTTTATCTAAACAACATTTCACTATATACATTACGAACTTTTTCATCATTTTCAAATAATAATTTTGTAATATTATATCAATTTATATTCTATTCCATTATAAACCTTACGTTCAACTAAACATAGCTTATAAAAATATTTCTTTTAATTTTTTAATTTTTATATAGATTAATCTACCAGTTACTTTTAACCTTAATTTTAAAGATTGGCATTCACTTGAGAAAAATGTTGTTATCATCCAAAACTATGTTAAGCCTAAGATTAAGGTCGATGTCGGCTTCACTTATCTATTGATGGCAACGGGATCCGTCCTGCCCATTGTCATCCCCGTACATATCTTGCAATCTCGTATTATTTATTATTATAACTTTATAAATTATATATTTTAATTAAATTATAAGGATAGAAATTTGAACAATGCCTATTTTTATTAATATCAAATCCAACTAACGATACTTTGGTCTGATGTACAAATGGGATAAAAGTTTTTTTTAAAACAGATGATGCAATTATTATCTAGAAGAGTCCCAATTATGTGAAGACATCTTTAAGCCATCTACACCTAAACTAATCCCTGCTCAAGTTCGGTAGGTCTTTTGCGAAAAGAAAAGCTCTGTCTTTAAATTTTAAATAGCTGTATATATAAGGGAGGTTTGAACTCACAACCTTATTTAAGTCAAGAGAATCCCTTATTATTGATGTGAATTTCGTTCCGTACCGGTCCAAAACTGATATGAAATTTTAAATTTTAATACTGGTTTTAAATACCGGTCGGTATCGATCGATTTTGGCTGTACTGGCCGGTATGCAAAATACTTGCCTAATATCGGCCAGTACAGAAAATTTTAAAATTTTGAGGAGTTTTTTTGTAAAATTTTCAAAAATTTTCAAAATCTGCCTCCCTCGTTACTACCTCTCCTTCCCCCATTTTTTTGCAAAGTTTTTAAAATAATAATAAATATTTTATTACTAATAATAATTATAAATAAAATAAAATTTAAAAATAAGATATTTTTATTTTAATTACTAATAAATTATTTTTATTTAAATTTATTTTAATATTTTATATAATATTTATTAATAAAGTATTAATAAAAATATTTTATTTTTTAAAATAAATAATTTAAAAAATATTATTTATAAACTAATATTTATTTTATATATTTTAATTATTAAATAAAAAATTATTTGAAATTTTTATATTTAAAAAATATATTTTAAATTTAAATATATTTATTAATAATTATTAAATTAATTATATATATATTAAATTAAAATTGTGATTATGTCTAATTAAATATAAAATGAAATGAAATGTGAAATAAATAACAATTCTAAAAAATAATTCAAAATTTTGATAAAATACAAAAATTTGAATTATTTTTATTGTTTTCTAATAAATTATTATATTTAAATAATTATTATATATAGATAATTGTTATATATAGAAATAATTAGAATGTAATAAAGATATATATATATATATATATATAAACTAAAATGGATAAGCTATAAAAAATTAAATTAAATAAACAACAACGGTATAATATGATAATGAACTATTTTATAAATTTAAAAAATAATCTAAAATGATACCCAATATTAATCGTTACGGATATAATACCATATCAAAATATAATTTGGTACTAAATTTGGTACGTTCTTCATGACGTTGCACCTTACCAACTCGAGTTTAAATAAAGTGATTCAAAACTTTTAATTCCGTGACCCTCGCTCTACCTACTCGGCTATCCCTAGGAAGCATAAAAAGATACTCTGTTAGATCTTAGCCGCCATGTTTTTTTTTTTTGGTAAGTAAGGGAAAAAAAGTAGCCCTAGTGCCGGGGGAACGCCCAAGCAGAGGCGTCAAGAGCGAGGGGTGGGCGAAGACAGTCCAGAGGCTCAGGCCTGAGTGACCAACGTCGGCGAGTAGTAGCGCCACGTTTAGCGAGCATATCAGCGCATCGATTACCTTCCCGAAAGACGTGGACAATAGTGCAAATCCAGTCGCGCAACAGTAAAGTCCTGATAGCATCACGGACGTGCAGATATGGGTGGCTAGACGGACACGAATTAGTAATCAAGTGAATAGCGTCCTGGGAGTCCGACTCCACAATCACCTGGCGGAAACCATGCTGCCAAACCAAAGCCATCCCATGCTGAATAGCTAGCAACTCCGCAAGCAGAGAGGTGGTATGACCAATGTAGCCAGAGAAACCCAGCAACCATCCCATGCTGAATTTAGCCGCCACGTTCAAAAGCACTTTTTGTGGGACAAATGCTCAAGTGCACAGGCCCATGGGTAACGGGTTACATCAACTTTGTATTAGTAAATGTACTTTTTTTCTTACGTATTACATCGACCTAGGATTGGAGCAGGGGCTAAATTTAATTAAATAATTTATTTAAAATGTCATTTATAAATTATTATATATATATTTAAGAAAAGATAAAAAAAAGCAAATTAATCAATTAATTTAATTAAATTTAATAATAAAACATATTGAATTCAATTAGATTAAACCTCAAGCTCAATATTTTAATTAATTAATTTTTTAACAAGCAATTCAGTTATGAATTGTCGGATAATTAATACTTTGTCGAAAAGTTCAGGAATTGATCTTTTATTCCAACTAAATAATTTCGATCAAGCATTTTTAGATTCTGTTTTATTGTGCGGAGTACATCGTACTCCGATGAACTAATTTCAACCTCATTTTACTAAATTTCATATGAAATCTACATAAAAATGTTACAAAGGTAACAGGTTAAAACACCAAAAGAGGAAAAGGTGCTACCCACGAATTTAATAGTTCAAGTGGACGACAATAAAAGCTCCGATAGCCTGTCGTTATCAATGACGTCGCCGGGAAGTGACATCTCACTTTCAACTATTAAGCCTGACTGTGGATCAGAACAGAAGATTAACAAACTAATTAATCAGTTCCAGACATTTTAGATTACCAAACCACAAATCTTCTTCCATGGAATGTACTAATGGACCTGAAATTCGTAATATATATATATATATGCATTAAGGATAATCTATGCCTATTTACAGATCATATCAAGAAGACAGACACAGAAAGTGATGAATAAAGTCACTTCACTCGACCTTAAAAACTCAAGAACTAGGCAGAGAAGACGCCATTAGAAGCAGCAGTAGATACTTGGGACTTGGGTTCCAAAACCAACTTGGAAAACTCCAGACTTTTGCGAAGAAGAGGACTGCCATTTTTGCTGTTAATCTTGTTTCTGACAGCCTGAGCTACGAGAGAAGCACAAGTAAAAACCCAGCTAGCATCATCATCAGCAGCCGTTGGTGAGTTCTTCTTCACTCTCTTTTCGTACTCTTCTGCAACCAATATAGCAATATCAGCCATGGAGCTAGGATGCTGTGTATTAAAGCTTTTGTGTGTGTGATGATCTCCGAGGAGTACCACACCTGAGGAGGTAATTATTTATAGGTGAAGATCATAGAAATGGATAAGGTTGACAGGTGGGTGCTTATGTTCTGAGTCTTGTGACCATTATTGTACAGTATCCTTGTTGACAGTTTCTTGTGTTCTCTTTATGCCGCGGTATTGCCATTTGTCGGTTTTGGGACAAGACATATGGTGCTTCGCCTCCACTACACGGTCCGTGCCGTTGGAATCCTAGAAGACATTATTATAATATTAAGAGAGAGACATTAACTACAATATAAACTTTTTTTAATTTTTTAAAGAGTTATACATTAATTGCAATTTATGAATTTTTAATTTTTTAAAAATTAAATTTAATTTAGAAAATCTCTCCTTTAAATTTTAGTTAAAAGATGTTAATTTAAATACACAGGACAAGAGACTACTACTAATCAACCTAATTTGACCTGCTTGTTAGAAAACTTCCAAAAGAAAGCCGGAAATCCTGAGTTGGTATCTCGGGACTTAAACCCATTTGCGGTGTGAAATTTGGTGCTGTTTTAAGGAGAAAAGATATTTGCTTTTAGCATCTTTGAGTGATGCTCAAGCAACTTACTTCAATGTAAGTAAAGCATCCCCAAGTACTGACCAAGACTCGAATGTTAAATCTAAATATGGGGTCGTGTCAAGCGTGGCTTTTAGCATTAAAGTAAGGCGCCTACCACCGAAAACAGTTCAGAAAAGGTTGGCATGATGGTTTACAAGCTTTTATGCCATGTGCATGTCGAACTTTCCAGGAATTGACAGGCTTAAAAGGTTCATGTGATGTATGCACGGACTCCTAAGAAGAACACGTCAAAGAACTTGAAACATATCAGGGAGCAGACAAATTACCCACCCTGTCACTCTAAACATGGTGAGGAAGACTTGGTATTTGTCTAAATATGTCTAAGAACATACCCCACACCACCGTCTTGATAGAAAATGGCGTGTCCATGCAATGCTCATCTGCAACAATGGTAAGGAGTACAGAAGCTAAAGCAACAAATTGTCTCTCTCAACTATGCTGATGATTTTACCGCAGCCGGCAATTCCGACCACATGGGGGCAGGCTATCATCACTTGTTCAACTATGGAATCACCTGCTAACCTGTACTTCCAATATTTCACATCTATTTCCAGAGTTACACAAAACACCTGGAATCTGGAAATTCCACTCTGTCGTTAAGGTATCTGTTGATCACTAGAAGTATAGTTCAAGTGATTTCTGGGGCATTCTTTCTTTGACGATCACGATATTGAAGAAAAGACTTCACTTTAAATTCATCTTGCAAGCAATATGATTTTTATTCAAGGAATAAACAGAACAGATGAAAGGAAATTACTTCACTAAAATCAATTGAAACAGAAAAACACTTATTGAAATGGATAAACAAGAAAGTGACATGCACCAAGTTAGCATCTAGTACATCACATGTTCTGTTTGTTCTTGTTACAACGTGAAATTAATTATACAAACTTCTTTTGTTAGCTGTTTCAGGATATCTCAAGAAACTTAAATAATGACAGTACTTGGTTTTGATAGATGATCATTCACATCGGAGGGGCCTTGGATATTTCCTTAAATTGCATAGATATTTTTATAATAGAAGTAAAAGTCAAAAGCTCGCATCATAGACTGACCTACTAAATTAGAAATAGCCAGTCAATTCCTATATAGCATGTTATTCCTGTGATCCGTGATGTCACCCCTTACACTCATAGAAGGCCTAGATTTTTCAGCTGCTGAATATGTTCAGCTGGGAGAGGAGGGGGAGACCAATCAGATCCATTCGTTTCACTGTCAACATCCTCGACTACATATTCCTGACAGAGAATATCAGAACTATTTCAGAACAAAATAAAGTCAAGGTACACAACTCTTCTAACAAAAGCAAAATGTCAAATGGATCACCTATCATGTTTGTTAAATATCAAAATTTCCTATTATGCTCTAAAGGCACATTGAACAGACAACTTCCAGAATTGGACCGTCCCCTCTCCGACATCACAATGACTACTACCCAAAATGTCAAAATTGTAGTACAGAAACACCTTGGATACAATGATCACAAATACGACTGATGACACCCAAAACATTTAATGTGCTAGGCCAGGTTCAAAGGCATCTGGCATGTCTGTGGTGTAAAGCCAAAGTAGGCACGTATATGACCATGGACAGGATAATCATTCCTAAAGAACTTAACTATTGGAGTGATTCCTGTGCAAATTAGGCTTAAACATAGATTCAACATAGGACTACATTTAGCATTGTGAAATAATCAGATAACAGGTTATGCCACTGACCTTGGTTAGCATCCTCTTTGCAAGTATGTGATAATGTCGCTGCCAAATTCGTTGTCCAACCATTGTAGCCACCAAAACACTGTAAAATATGCCAATTACAGTAAATAGTCCCAGCACAACCAATGCCAATATAAACAATAAAGGTAGGCCTGCTTCACCAGCACCTCCCAAGCAACCACATTCACCAGCTGCACTTGCACAACTTTCAAAGCAAGTGGTACAATCAGTCCACATACAGAGTGTGCCAGGCAAATGGCAGTCTGCACACATTCTGCACAAAGGAAAAAGCGTCTGTAACATATTATAACACCAAGCTTCATTTAATCCAGCACCAAAGCATATATAAGCTATCATAACACCAAGCATATGGTTAATGGACTTCACTTCAGAAACATGGAGTTAGAAATTTGGGAATGGCAATAAACCAAGTTATGAAAACTACTCTTAATTTGAGTTTGCAACTCAGCCCTTTTATAAAACACTTTGAAAGATGAAAAAAACCTAGTTATACAAATAAAGAAAAACCAGAAACTGCCACATGTATGTTGCTATCATATAGAAGTACCTAAATTGAACAATTAATCCATCTAGTGAGTTCCAATATCCCCAGGAATTGCAATTATGTTCTTCACACAATTGATTATCGCGTAGAAGCTTAAGATCTGCTAATAACTAGTAAGAAATATTCTATATCGAGAAGCTTTCCTCATCTTAATGTGAGATGACAGCATGGCTGACATTGTTGTTGACTTTTTAATCGCAACCCAACCAAGAGGGTGCAAACAAGAATATGATAGCAAAGACATGCATAAATGTATCAAAGTAGGCAAATGTGTGGAAGGACCATAAAACATGAAGCCCTCAATTTATAGATTCAATCTCAACCCAAAAGACCAAGTAAGATCTACCTAAGCCCTTGAAACCACAATGATTATGATATACCAGCATATCCTACATATAGCATGAATAGACAGCACATCATACCCGGGATGACAACAACAAAGACATAATTCTCGACAAGGCTGAGCCAAATCATTCCGCACTCTTCGATCATAACAAGTAATGAAGCACCCAGATAGGCCCAACAATGCAAAGAACAATAGAGCTCCTGCACAAAAGATCCATCCAAAAGTTCCATCCAAAGTTAAGAAACAGTACATGAAATAAAATTTCCAAATCAAATGCCTTTTGCATCCATTTAGATCAATTCGAAAAGGCAACAATCAAATGCAACTTTGTATGATTGGTTCATTTCAACTATGCAAAAATACACATGGAATGCTCAATTATGTGTTAGCGAAAAAGGAAGTCCAATTAACCATTTACGTACAGAAGCATAACAATTTTTGCAATCACACAAAGTAAACAACTAGGAACAGTCAGCCCTTGCCGTCAGTTCAAAGTGAGAAACTAATGCTTAACCCTATATCATATTATCTAAAGACAAGAGATGCTCAAATATACTGTCGCAAAGAGGAAAATTTGTGACACAATGCATAACCTTACAAGAAAATTCCAATCAATATATCATCAAGTCAGTCTGCTAGAGCATCAAAATGGCCAATCAGTACAATTTAGGGAAGAAGGGGGAAATCTCATTTATGGCTAGAAACAAACAATACTGCAATCAATATGCTTAGAAGAGGATAGTGTCGTCTGCCAGAGTAATGCAAAAGCTATCATGAACTTCATGTCAGGTCTTGAGATTTTACCACATATGTAGTAGAAGCTAAGTTCACTGTCAAATCCCCAAGCAAGACGAAGCCAGGAGCTTTGATACCTATCAATTAGACACACTAAATATGCCAGTGAAGAGATTACCTGCAGAAGGTGAGTAATAACAGTGAGAATTCTTGTAATTAAAAATAGAAATATCAAGGAAACTACGAAGGGAATTAATTACATACAAGCTGAACAGCCAGAAATATAAAGACAATGTCCCTTGTCACAAAGAATCGGAATTTTAGAGTCCGCCATTTTCTGTCAGCAGCAACATGAACTCTCAAATGGTAAGGGGCCTTGCAGGTTGTGCAATGAGCAAATGCAAATCCTTCCTACAGAAACCAAAACGAAATCAACACCAAAATCAGGCTCTCCTGAAGAAACCCATGTTAACTGGACTCATACTTTCTGCAACAATCCTGTCACATGCTTCTAATTCAATTAATAAATCAGAGTCAATAAAATGGAAATGAAATCATACCCTTACAGCCCGCCAATGGTCCAAGCATTCCCGATGAACATATTTTGACGTCCCTTTGCATTTACATGGTGCAATAAAATCTCTCCCTAAAATAACCAATAATAGATCAAAGGCAAATATTGATAGCCCGACTCAATGCACCCAAACTCTAATGCTGCTCACAAGGTATCTAAGAAACCAAAATATAAATCAATAAGATATCAGATATCATTAAAAATGAAGAGCTTCAAGCAGAGGCCACACGCTAACCAAAAAAAAAAAAAGACCTGAACCCATTTAAAATACAAGACATTGCTAAACACTTAACTCTCAACTTAGATCAATTCTGTTCACTTTCAATTCAATTATCGTTGCTACCAATAGCAGACAAAGTAAAAGGACTAGGCTAAACAAATCATAAGTGAACCAAAAATCTATCTTATGAGTCAAATTCACTACAAAATTCTACTTTTCCAACAGAAACAAACGAAGCATCCATTATCACACATGCATAAAAAATGCAAAATTTAAAATCTTTTTCACGCAATACCCCGATAATTTTGTTCAACAACCAAGGACTACTTCAAAAAAAGGCAACAAATTGCCTTTAGAAACAAGAGTGAGAATTCTTCAAAATTGGGGAAATTAGAGGGTTTAGGTCAAAAACTACCGTCAGTTTCAAGGCATATACGGCACTGAATCTGTTCGCCGGGGCCGGCCTCGAGGTCGATCTCGCTAGGCTCGATGATTGGCGTCACCGGCACAAGAGGCGAAGGGTCTGCGTTATCGGCCATCAGAACAAGATTTGGGAGAAACGGATTTGCGAGCCGATGATTACGATCATTAAATTTTGCGAAATCTTTGTTTAATCAAAACAAAGTCTCAGTTAATTTTAAGACTTTCTTCTCTCTTCTCCAGTCTCTTGTATGGTCTGTGAAGGGTCCACTTGCTTTAGTTAGGTTTCGGTTTTTTAGTTTTTTTTCGTTCTTTTTTTTAATTCAAAATACTTAATACATAAATAATTATTAGGGGTTAATCAATTTTTCTTTAAAAAAATATGTCAATTTTCATAAGATTTTCTTTTACAAAAATCTATTTATTATATAAGATTCGGTGAATATTATTTTTTATTAAATACAAGTCGACATACTCATGCACAGAGTTTCCCACTATACGGGATTTGACAATAATCATAACGTATATTTTTTTTGTAGTTTTTTCAAAGAGACTGTTCCTATGACTTGAACTTATGATCTTATGATCACAAAAAAACAACGTTACTAGTTGATCTCCAACTCACCTTCATTGTTTTTTATAATTCTTTTTTATTAAATATCCTCATTTGAAATCAAAAGAACCTTAAAGGGTATTTGGAATGATATGAATTGAATTTAATTATAGTGTTAAATTCAATTCAAGTGTTTGGAAACAGAAAAAAAAAGAATGGGTTCAATTATCTTTTATAAATTGAATTCACCTGAAAAAGCATCATAATTGAATTACGAACTACGACTTCAATTCTTTTTTTGAACATTGAAAATATCCTTCTAATAATACCAATCTAACTCTACTATATATCTCTTCATCTCAAAGCCCCTCCCACCATATCCAGATTTTTTCTTTTTCTTAATTCATGAGTGTCTTTTTCTTTTTTTTAAGTTTATAATCATCGTTCTTTTTTTAGATCCATCGTTCGATTTAGCTCGATCTAACATAATGTCATTTATAATCAATTTTTTATTTTCATTTTAATAATAAACTTTCTTTATGATATCACTTATAATATTATTGATATTTATAGCTTGCTCTATGTAAGTGTGATTGTTTATTATTTAATAAGATTATTTTTTTAGTAAAGGATAAAAATGTCATATAAAATAATTAAATTTATTTTGATTGTATTCCAAACAGTATAATTGAATTTAATTCTAATATTACTATATTTATTTCAAACAGTGTAAATTGAATTTAATTTAATCTCATTAGTGTAATTAAATTTAATTTTTTAATAAATTTAACTCAAGAGTTTCCAGCGGGTTGCTAAAAAAAAACTTATCTTTTAGTTTCTTTCTAAAGAAAAATATTTACATTAACCTTTTAATTTTATTATATATTAATACTTATAATTGGCAAGTTTATAACTAAAGATGAAATAAGAAAATGAGTGAAATGATTTATAAGGTCTAACAAGGAATTTGTGAAATTAAAATTTTAGCTAAAGATTCTTAAACATCACCGAAGTACTCTAAATCATCAAAAGGAAATTAAGATAACAACACCGTCCTACACAGTTCCCGTACTAGCAGCCTTACGAAGGATCAGATCAGACCACATAATGTTAGATAACGAAGTCACATAAGACATTGTTGTCCAATCTTTTACTTCTTCCTCTTCTTCGGAGGCTGAAGAGATTCCTCATCTTCGTCCTCTTCCTCTTCTTCATTCTCAATTTCCTCGACTTCGTCTTCTTCCTCATCTTCACCACCGTCATCATCGTCGTCGTCGTCTTCATCGTCTTCATCCTCATCGTCGTCATCTTCGCCATCTTCTTCATCTTCTTCCTCCTCCTCCCCATTCTCTTCTGCCCCACCAGCTCCGCCCTTCTTAGAGTTGCTTTTGTTGTTGTCTTTGTTGTTGTTTGGATTCTTTTCATGGTCAGCTCCATCTTCAGATGACAAATCTTCTTCACCTTCTCCAAAGTCACCACCATCACCGTCATCACCATCATCATCGTCGTCATCTCCTCCTTCTGCTTCAACTGGATGATCATGGCTCTGCACTTCATCTCCCTTTGTTCTAGGTACGTGACGGAGAAGAAATGCTGTTATTGATTCCTGAAATCATGCCACACAAACGGGTTCCACAGTCGTTCACAAAAATTACAGTTGGAGCTCCATAGTAGCAGTATCTAATTAGCTAATCCAAGTTCATATTCACAAATTATCAACCACTTTTGGATTGAACAAACAAAGTGGCAAAAGTAAGAAGATACTATCAAACACTTGCTTATTGGAATCAAATACTCCAGAGCTTTTAGAATCGCCAGCAAGTGGAATATTGGCTTAGTGCAAAATGGAATATGTGACTACAAAGGTCTATCACCTCAAACTTTAGCTATACATATATTCTTTTCCTTCTACAGAAACAAAGATCAATCTAATTTAGTTTACAAAAACTTATTTGGATTATTAAAAATTATTGTGTAAATTCAAAAGTTTACTTAGAATTATTACATCATCCTCAGTATCAAAGTCTCGTAATAAAGCAAAGTCTGGAAAAGTCCACTTGTAGAATTATTACATATACCTGATAATTTACCTAATTTCAGAATAAAAAATTAAAAAAGAATCCTGTACCAGTATAGCACGTAAGGGATGACAAGTGGTTCGTTTTAAAAGATAAGAAGCATCTTTTGGGACAGAATATTCCTAAACTACTAGTTCCAGTTTCCAACCAAACTCCTATCGGAACGCGACACGTAGACAAAAGACAGTATCTACCGGCCCACGCTTGCGAACAAACTAAACTAAATCCCGGTAACTCAGAATCCAACCTTCTCCGTCTGGAAAACTTATCGTATCCTACTTTCTATTCACCCACCGCGTACGTTAGCCTACTCTAATCCTCTCCCACCAACTAAACAAGTTGAATTTATCTTTATTTAACATCGGCGTACGTTAAGTTAAACAAAAAAAGCCAAATATTAATTGCGAAAACAACTGAAAATGTAAATCAGAAATATGTAATAATACTTATTTATTTATTTGGAAGAAAGCAAGGAAAAAGGAAACTCACCTGAGCTAAAAGCTGAGTAGCTTTGACCAAGGTGGAGACGAGCAGAGCTGCAAGTACCTCCCCGGCGCACGTTAGCGCGGCGTTACTTTGCGTAACTATCGTGGTCTCCTCCATTTGCGTGCGCTAAAAAGAGGAAACTATGGAAAAGGAAAAAACCTGCATGAGAGTGGATGACAAAGTTCTGACTGTTAGATCAGTCCCAATAAAGAACATATCAACCGTCAGATCCAAAAAGAGGAAAAACACAAGAAAAAAAGGGAAAATATGGAGTTAATTGAATCTAATTTTTCAAAAATGATTTATTACGCAAATAAAAAGGTAGAAAGTGAGAACAATAAAGTAGATATTATTATTAAGAGAATAAGACAAGATACCCCTTTCAGTGACGAGAAAACTCGCCGGTGACCAGTTCTAGCAGTGGACTTCAGAGCCTATACACTTGAAAATCGGTACATTCTCACTATTACACTAAGTTTAGAGTTACGAATTCAAACAGGAATGAATTAATTTTCCTAAAAAGCTTTAAACGTCGAAGTTCTCCGAAGTAACGTAACGTTTCAAGCGATACCCGCTGAAACTCGATCAAAAACCCAGAAACTACAAGAGAAAGAGCTAAATATCACAGAAATCAGTCGTTAAGCTCTCGAATCATTCTTTACACAAGCAACGGAGCCAGATTGAGGCAAGAGAAGAGCTAAAAACTGATGAACCGAGACCAGGAAGAGAGAATCAGAGAGCGAAAGCGTACCGTGTGTGAAGATCCGAGCACGGAGAGAGCAGATCTGGAGGTTTCAGGGCCTAAAACCTGGAGGAACAAGCGTAGCTAGCTCCGTTCATTGTGGGCCGTCGGATCGTGATCGCAAAGACAGACACTCCAAAGATATAGAAAAATATAGCACAGATAAAGAGAAGAGAGAGAGAGAGAGAAACATAGAGCTGGGTGCGGGTGAGTGACTGACTCGCTGCCCGTAATTTCTCAGTCATTATTTTGGGCAGCACGGGCAGCACCTTCTCTTCGTTTATTTTTTTTAAAGATCGCCGGTTCGGGCTGCCCGAGAAGCTAATACGAGAGTAAAGGGCAGGTGCTGTCATTTTTTTATATTCACATTTTATATTTTTCTTTCAAGTCCGTAATTAATGAGTTATTGATATTACGGAATACGGAGTCCTTTTCTCAGTTTTTGCATATATTATATGACTTTGCGGACTTTAATGATAAAGTCGCTTTTGTGATAGACAGTTCTTATAATTTACCTTTGGATTGTTTTATAAATTATATAATTTAAATCACTTATTTAACAAATCACTTAAAATTTTGCCATGTTAAATAAATTTTGAGGTCGGTAATAACTAATAAGACCAAAATCCCCAAAATTAGTATTCAAAATGAAAATTTTAAAATTGTCTTCATAATTCGAAAATTTTAAAAAAGGAATTATCTTCTATTTTATTTAATAGTTTAAAAATTGGACTAAAAGTTAAACCAGTAAAATAGGAAATTTAAGATTTAAAAGGTTCAACTAATATTTAACTGTCATAAAATCGACTAAAGATTAGATAAAATTAAGTAATTTTGAGTATGATTAAAAAAATTTTCTTATCAATCGAATAATTTGACGTATAACTAAAAAAGAAATTATTAAACAATAAATAAATAATTTATTTTAGTTTATACAAATTTATCAATTTACAATTGATCCAAGAAATTAAACAGTTCAAAATTTTTAAAATTAAATCAGTTAAACTTTTTAATTACTAATTTAACCTCGAATATTTGATATCAGAAGAAAATGACTTCAAAGTTTAACCCTTCCTCACCTACAAAGTTGAGTCAATGTTCTCTACTGACATTAATCAAGTAGAAGTAAGCCACCAAACAACAAAGAAAAATCATAATTTCTTAAAATCTATTTTTAGGTTCAACGACCATGATTTTTTATTTTTTATTAGATTACACCTTTAATGTATTTATTTATCTATTTTTAAACTATTTTTGGTCTATAGGTTGATGTCATGATTTTCTAGTTGTAGGTGATTATACATATGAAATTAAAATATATAATTAATAGATTATTATAAGAATTTTATTTATTCACCTCATATTCTGATTTTACTAACAAAGAGTTTATTATAAAATAAGACATGATGGCAAAGGACTGATTTATTTGCTTAAAATTTTATAGTCAATTTAGGGTCGGTTCGGTATAGATTAAAATATATTTTTAGTTTAAAATTTAGTTTAAAAATAAAAACAATGTATTTTTAAAAATTTTAAATTTTAAAATAGGAATTTCGATTTTAAATTTGGTGAATTCAAAGATCAAAGTAAGCAAATAATGGGAACTGACCCTCAACGGGCGTAGCTAGATGGTTGAGAGCGGAGCTTGACTTCCGTCAAGTTCAAGGTTCGATTTCATGCTAGCCTCTCTTGTAAGAGCCTGAGACAGCCAGAGTTTTAACAATAAATGAAGCATCAGTTGGGCTCTTGATGATGAGATACGTCCGCTTGGCCCACCGATAGAGTGATACATTAGTTGAACTCTCAAAAAAATATGCTCCTTTACGAATTTTTTCGAATTAAAAAAAAAAAAAAAGAGGGAACTACTAGCGAAAATGCTAAATAGGGAGATTGTGATGCATTTTGGACCAACTAGTGCGATTCCTCTAATATTGTTCTGTTCCTGTCCATTGCTTAGAAGTTACGATGATGCTAACTTTATCCCACCGTAAATAATGTTCATACAATAGTTTTGTCTCCCACGCCTGAGCTTTAAGACTAAAGCCTCCCTAGGACCCCTCCTCTTTTCGTGTGCTATACATTAAAATACTTGATTTGTGGTCCTATCTTCTCCGGTTCACCGGATTACATCTCTCAATTTTCTAGTTCGAGGTATTAATAAATTATTTAACAAAAATTAGACTATTATTTATCGACATATTTATTAAGAAAGTAACAGATGTATTGACTGACTTGTCAATTATGCTTGTCATTTTAATATTGGAGTCACTTATTTTGCCATTACTCTTATAGGTTACCACATGATCCTTTTAGAGAATTTATTGGAACCTGTCTTTTCCGACTTGTTGTGTAATTTTGGATCTTTTCCCTTTGTAAAAAAAAAACCTTGATGTGTGAGCAACTTGGTGCTCAATTAGTGGATATATAAAAAGAAGACTTTCAAAATTCAGACTAAGTGGGCTGGTCCGGCGATAAGGTCTGAAGCTCTGTGTTGAGAGCTTTGAATCCCCTTAACTTTAGTCCAACGCTGGGGATGATGTATGGTCCAATCCACAAAGTCACATTAAGTTCTTGGTGATGTTCTATGTATGTATGAAATGTCAGCTTGGACCCTAATCAAGTTTCAAAGTATTCAACAAGGTCTCAAGTTAGAATTGAGTTGAGATACAAAGAATCAAGATTGAGTCAGACTCGTTTTATTATTTTTTAATCATTTAGTTAATTCTAAATTATTGATTTATTAGATAACATTCGAAAATTTATTTAGAGTATATTATAAAAATAATGATCACAATTTTTATTATTATAAAAAAAGATGTATGTACATGTAAGAGCCTAATGTTCTGTTGAGTTCGTACTCTATTATGTCTACAATTCAGTCCATCCGCTTATTATTATTATAGTAATGGATCTCTAGTGGACCTCTTAGTGAGATTTGAACCCAGAAAATTAACAATGGACCAACAAAAACTATCTTTGGTAAGATGGCAATTGGGCTTATGGATCTAAATTTAAATGTTTTCAATAAACTAATCATTGGGTTAGACTTAAATTTACTTGAAATTCAACTATTATAAACAAAACAATATTATTTTATTTATAAAAAATAGGTTTCGGATAGACTTGAATTTGAGCTTAAAAGACGTTATTTTATATTTTTAATTTTAACAAAATTAACAGAGCTGCCCATTGTCACCCCTAATGTCTATTTCTTACCTTATTACAGAGGCCTGAATTAAAATTGTTCTCTTGGACCAAATACCCTAATATATAAAAAAGGGTCCAAGTATACATGTAGGTCTCGTTTTATCACTAGTAATAAAGGAATCGGAGTTAAAAAAATGAGAATAAGAATAAAAAGCAAAAATTAGAACATAAATAAAGTTACTAATCACGTCTGTCTATCGTGTAATCGATAAGAATAAGGTTAAAGAGTTAATATTTATGGTAGCATTTGACATCACATATTATAAATAATAATGAGAAAATTTTTACTCATATTTAATTATTATAAGATTTATTATGTAAAAAAATATTTAAAATAATTAATCAAATTATTTTTCAATAACTTATAAAATTATTATTTTTAAAAAACTATGAATATTTTTATGATAAAAATAAAATTATCAATTTTAAAATTATAATATTAGCATAACAATCAATATCTTCTTAATATCTTTATAATATTTTGATAATAACTCGATAATACTATTGATCTCTTATTCTTGATATTATGCTTTTTTGCCAATATCATAAGCACTCAGTAAGGCGATAGTGGATATTTACAGCTTAAAAGCAAACCTACAATTTGGACATAATCTATGGAAGAATCGAAAAGACTAAGCACTCATATCTAGAACATGTTAAAAAGTTTGATCACTTTACACCTAAGTGGATATGAATTGTGTGCGTGGAGAGTTGTCTTCATTGTTATATAAGTTTAAAGGGCACAAACAAGACTCTTTATTCTTCTCTCTCTTCTGGCATTAACCCTAGTAGTATTCTTTGAATCTTAAGTACTTTAAGTTTCTCCTATTTTTGTTTAGTCAGACTTACACTAGTAAAGCTTTTATCAATAAAGTTTGTTTTGTACATCTTTTCTAATGAAAACTTTTCTAAAAATCAATTAATTATTTGGATGTCAGTTAAAAAAGAATTTTTTGAAAAGAGCTTTATATAATAAATTATTTGGTAATATAAAAATAAAAAATATTTTTAATTTTAACTATATTTTATTTATAATAAAAACTATTTATGTATATAAATATTATTTAAAGTATATTAAACAATATGCAAAGTACAATATATTAATTATTATATAATTATAAACCATATGAAACATAAATAAAAATATATCTAACCAAATCTTTTATATGGATGATAATATAAGTAAAACAAATATAAAAAATAAATATTAAAATATATAAAAAAAGTCAAATAATATTATATAAATTTCAAAATAAACGTGAGGATGAGTTTGTGGATATTATGGGAATCATGTGTAAAGCATAAGGGTAAAAGAAACTAAAAAATAGACTCATTAATTTATCTTAAAAATCTACCTAAAAAAGTACTTTTTTGAAAAGCTCTAAATTTGAGCTTTTTAAAAAGTTGTATTTTAGATCCTAATAAAAGCCATGTCTATTAAAGAAGTGATTTTTTATTTTACAATCAAACACTCAATTTAAAAAAAAAGGATTTTATGATGAAAATAAGTGCTTATTAATCTCCTAAAAGCTCATTCAAATACGTACTAAGTTATATATTTAAAAGTGTTTGATTTTTTTATTTTTCTTATAATTAACAATAAGCCAATTGAATTTAAGAGATATTAAATTTAATTTAATATCTTAATCTATTTTGATGTAATTATAATTTATAATAATTCAAATCCTTTAAATTCATTGATTGTTTACTAAACGACTTTATAGTTCACCATCTTTGCCTAAATATGAACAAAGTAGATGTTTACTTTAGACTTTACTTAGCAAAGTTCTATATCAATACTCTCATCTTAAAGTTATTAGGATTAATCAAACATGTCCTTACAAAAAAGGCAAAAGGTATTTGAACGAAAGGATTGTCAAAGTAGTGCCTAACACATCTCCTCATTAGACCATGCAACATGATAATTAGGCCAAACATGCCATTCCTAAAAAAATTTAATTCGTCTCATATAAAGTGTAGCTTGAATTTATTCGAATCGAATGAATTCAAACCCTTTCTTTGATACCTAATGTGTATACGTACGTGAGAGAGCATTTATAAAACGTACATATTCCGAGTACGTGCATGTGAGGAGGCCACGAGTAAGACAGTAAGAGGAAGGAGGTAGGCTTTGTTATAAGGTATCAACACATACAATTTGCTCCAACAAAAGCTAAACGGCATCAAGAAAACTTTGGAGATGTTGCCAAATATGCTCAATCCAAAACGATCCATGACAAAGTTGGTGACGACACAACAACCATTCTTAGTGCCTATCCACTTCAATCTGCACATTGAAAATAATAATAATACTATATACATACATACATAGATATATAAAAGAAGAAACCCTATGTTAATGTCGAGTGCTTGCGTGACGTTACTTCATTCTGTTTTGCTTTGGTTTGTGTATAAACAAATGACACCATAGAATATGAAAAGGCAGATCACTATGGAATCGGCCAACCATTCACACCCCACCTGGCACCACCACTTCTTCCACGACCTTAAAAGGGATAAAACAAATGCACTTCCCTTAGTTAATTTTTTTAATAATTTCATAATTTTTAAAAATAATGACATTAATATAATAACATGACAAAAATTTTAAACTAAACAAAATAAAATTGATTTAAATTCATAATTTAAGATAATTATAATAAATTATTAATCCGAAAAAGATTTATTTAGTTCAGTTTGAATTTAAAAATTGGATTGAATTATCATAAAAATAATGTTGAATTAATCCAAATTTAATGTTCATACTACAAGTGTTTCATCGTTATTTTTTATTTAAAGTAAAGATTTTTTCTAAAAAATTAAAAATTATAATGATTTTTTAATTTAAAAAAATAGAAAATTTTTCTAAGATTGCTTAAACTACAAAGGGATTTGCATCTTTTAACATAAAAAATATTAAATTTTATTAATAATTAAAAAATTCAATCAGTTTAACTAATTTAACTGTAAAAAACTTGAGCCGACCAACTTGTTTTGTTTGATTTATTTTAATAATTCTTATTATTAAAAGTCAATCAATTTTATAAATTAATTAACTTTTATAAAATAAATAAATTTTTATTTAATAATTTTTAAAACTCAATTGTTAACTTATAATAAAAATTGAACCGGTGGCCATTCTCGAGCTCTTGGTAAGACCGGGGAGGTAAAATCTCGTCACATGTTTAAGGAAAATAATAGGTATGTGAATTGGTTAGCCCATATTATCAGGTCTTTTGGTATCGAAATTTTCTGTTTTTAATATCCACCTTCAAGTTGTAATTCTTATATCTTCATGGGTATGATTGGGATCTTATCATCACAATTAGGCATGTAATAGCGATTTTCTTCTTTATAAATAAAATAATAATAATAATAATGATTGAACCTTTTTACATGCTCGATGTCAGTTCTCAAAATGGCCTAAGTTACGTGTATAGTACTTACTGAAGCTTATCCTCTCTTCAATAATTCTATAATATCTCATTCTCTCCCACTACTACTACTAGATAATCACGTAAACTATTGATCACGCATGCATACTATTAGAATATAATTAGGTCCTCAACACCTCTCAAGGGACGGCTAAATAGGGTATAAATTAATGAATAAGATCAACTACTTTGAAAGATTGCACCATATTAACTAACTTAAGGTGACTTGTAAGGATAGATTGTATATATAAATGCTTCTACTTTCCGTCACTTAATTCTTAATTCGTTTATTAGTAAAGTAATTTATTATAGAATAATCAAATGTTAATTACGTGACGTTTCAATCCGGTTCTTAAATTTAAATCGAATTAATAAAATCCAAATTAAATTAATAATTTATTATAATTATTTTAAATTATTAATTTAAGTCAAATTTAATTAATTTAAGTGTCTGTTTAGATAAACTTTTGGAAAGTCAATAAATATTTTTTTCCACCACAAAAGTACTTTTTAAGAAAAATGAGTGTTTGACCATAAAATAAAAAATCATTTATTTAATAGATATGACTTTTTTGACAACCAAAATACAACTTTTTAAGAAACTCAAATTTGGAACTTCTAAAAAAAGCCTCTTAAATAATTTTTTCGAGTATATTTTTCATATCAATTAATGAGTCTATTTTTTAGCCATTTTGGTTCTTATGTTTTACACACATAATTATTACAATACCCATAAACTCATCTTCACGTTTATCTTACAAACTTAGCTTCTCTAATCTCTTACATATTGTTTAATATGCTTTAAATAATATTTATATGCATAAATAATTTTTATCATAGAATATAGTTAAAATTAAAGGTGTTTTTTATTTTTATGCTACCAAACTATCTACTGTATGAAGCTATTTCAAAAAAACTGTTTTTTAAATAATAGTCAAACAGTCAATTAGCTTCTTAGAAAAGTTCTTCTCATAAAAGATTTACAGAAAAAATTCTACTGACAAAACTTCTACTAGTACAAGTCTAACCAAACAGAGGCTAAGCCGAGTTTAAGAATTGAGTCAAATTATCATATTTGTGACATTTAATTAATTATTTCATATATGATATTCATATCACGAATTTTAATTGTTATTTTTAACCAAAGTTTAAGAGGATTTAGAAAAAACTAAAGATTAGAAGGATATTTTCTGAAATTTTTAAATATTAAGGAGTTTTTCTTTTTTTTTTTAATTTACAAGAGAAATTTATATTTTAATCCTGACTATATATATATATATATATATTTCACATATAAATAAGGATTTATGGTGAAAGAGATCTTGTTGTTGCCACTTGCCGTGCACAGAATGTAGGAGACAAAACTAATTGCATGAGTACTCCAATTATAAATGAAGTGAACGTAAGTGCAACTAAATGTGACATTAGCATTCAAGACCTTGGAATTTTCATATTATAAACTCATTACATTAGCTTTTAATTAAGAAGCCGACTAGTTTCAAGTACGTATACATTGACTTAATCAGATTCTCTTAACTAACTATTATTATTATTACATAATGTACTTAACATACTCGAAAGTTTAAAATTATGAATTGGGGGTTGTATATATCGTAATTACGATAAATTATTATGCCGATCTTGACTTGATTATAATTTAAAATACAGCTTAACGACCAAAGAGTCGTGTAAAGTCTTTGTATAACTTGGGTTTCTAAAACTAGATTATCAAAGTACAAGTTGGTTACGTGAGCCCTACATGAAGACTTTGCATGCACTCGTTATGCATATGTATTTCTAAATGTGGTGGATTGAACATATGAGTCGACATGAATTATTGATTTGCGAGGGCGAGAGTGCATGTGAGGTGTGAAGGGAAAACTAAAATCAAAGCTGGAACTTACACAATGTCACATATTTCCAATCCGAATTTGGTTAATCGAAGGTCTTATATAAACGGATTATTTTTGCTAGTTTGTTGTTGTAGATTTCCTGTGTACCCTTCGAGATCCCCCGGATCTATGCCTCATCTTCAACATGTTTTCCAAACACACAGCCAACTGGAACTTACAAAAAGTTACATATTTTCAATCCGATTATGGTTAGTCGATAGTCTTATCTAAACGGGTTGTTTTTGCCAATTTGTTATTGTAGTTTTTCTGTCCTTCGAGGTTCTCCAAATCTATGGCTCATTTTCAACATATTTTTTAAATGTACAACCAACATATTGGTCTCCTATGTATTAATAATTCAAGAATGTGGATTAAAAATTATGCCGATAAAATAAAAAACTTAAAGTTTAAAATATTAAACTTAAATTAGACTATTAGAAAGTTAATAGGTAATAAAGATTGAATAACATTGTTGAATTTAAAATAAGATTAAATAAGAAGATTATTTGTACTCATAGAAAAAGTAGAAGTTTAATTAAAAGATAAATTGTTAAATAAAATCAACTAATTTGTTTTAGTTTATAAAAAGCAGTTAGTTTACAAAAATTAGCAATGTTTTTAAAACTGGATCGAAAGTTAAATCAGTGAAACAAGAAGTTTAAGATTTAAAAGATTCAACTGGTATTAGACTATCATAAAATTGGTTAAAGATTGAATAAAATTAAAGAATTTAAAAAATGATTAAAAAAAACTATTCTAACCCATTAGAAAAATTAATGTTTAATTGAAAAATGAGAATGTTAAATAAAATTAATCGATTTATTTTAGTTTGTAAAAATTGATTAGTTTATAAAAATGACCAATTAATTAATAAACCGATCAGTTTTTAATAACATAAAATATTAAAATAAATAAAACCGAAAAGTTAATTGATTAAAATTTTTATTATTAAGTCGATCGAATCAATTCGGTTTTTAAAATATTAAAAATTAGTTAATTAATTAATAAATTAGTCAATTTTTAACAATACAAGTTATTAAAATAAAAATTTTTAATTTTAATTAATTTAATATTTTTTGCTATTAAATCAATCCAACCATTTAGATTCCTAATGACCAATACCATTACAAATGCTTACACCACAGTCCAAAAGAAGTGGAAAACAGATTATCACAAGGGAATGTGTTTTTAACATACAAGTTGGAGGATATGGTCGTTGATGGGGTCATTGGATGTTGTCTTAGTGCGACTTGAAAAGCCATTGTGTGTGTAATGCTTGTTGTTAGGTAGTAAGATCCCTTAAGCTGACTCTCCGTTTATATACACTTTCAGTAACACAAATAGCCACCAAACTTTTTGAAGATCACTTAATTTAAATAAATTAGATGTTGTTGATATACTAATATAATTTAATTATTAATAATATTTTAATTAATTAAAATTTGATAAAAATCGATAATGCATCGGTTTGAATCAAGTCTAATTAGCCTGCAACAAATTTAAGAATTTAGTTGAACTGATGTATCAATATTATTTAATTTCATATTTTTAAGTATTTTATCATTATTTAAAGGTAATATAAAAAGAGATCTTAAAAAAATCAATAATATAAAATTTGAATTTTGTTTACATCTTCTAAACAATTGTATTAATTTTGAAATCACACATAAATATATTATTTCGCCTTGTCCCTCTAAGGGATGATCAAGTTGGCGAAGTGGAGGAACATGAGATCAAAAGGTTTTGTATCTGATTCTCATTATTTACACTCTTTCGATTGAGTCTGTTATATAAGACTTATTTATTGCAAAATATCCGATTGATGCGATCTGTTCAATTTATAAATTTATCCGGTATAAATCTAAAAGATAGTAATTACGTGTTCAGGATTTTTTTGATGAAACAGAGAAATTTAATAATATTCTTTTATATTTTTAATAGTAACTTGTCAAAACTTTAGTATTGTCTCATGTAATTAATGTTCCAACAGTACCAAAATTGGACTACATCCGTTAAAATGCCACGTTAACTATTTCCACGACCGTTGAATTCCCGCGATAAGGCCGCCATCACACTCTCAAATTCTATTCAAGCGCGTCTAACCCACACGCTTCTCAAACCCGAAAGACCACCCTCTCACGCTTGACCATTCTCTTCTTCATAACACTACCACTTCGTCATCTCCGGCAAACCAAACCTGCGGTGAATGCCGTCGTCGACAAACGCGGGGAAGTGCTCAGGTTAAGAGTTGGAAGTAGCAGTGACAGGTACCTGTGTGCGCATATTAGCGCTTAGTGGAAGCATATGTGTATAATTTTTTATCATGTACTTACTGTAGGTCACGATAAGCCAAATCCCACCTCAAGCCAAGGCTAATAAGAACAAATAATTGGGGTGGTGAGTTTGAATTTGTTTATAATTAATATAATTTATTTTTCATTAATTAATCACAAAGAAAAAAAAAAAACAAGCAATAGTGTTGGAGCAGAGGGGTCATTTTTAAGCTGTCGTTATTGGTCCTCGGTTCCAGTCTTGGTTTGAAGAAGGATGATGTTGGAAGAAGCAAAGGTTGTTGTGGTGGGAGAGTTTGTGAAGAGACAAGCTTTACGAGGTTTTGTGTTGAAAGTTGCAACCTTTGTGTCTTTGTTTCTGGTTGGTACTGAAAGCGGGAAACTTTCTTCTCATGCTACTTCGTTTTGAAACAGAAGGTTCACTGACTTTTCTTGTTTTTTCTTCATCATCTTCTTCTGGGTTTTCCTGTTTTGTTCATCGGGTGTGTTGGTTTGGCGAAACAAGAGTGAGAAACATATGGAAGTTCTGTTATCAGTAGCCTCTGTGTGTTAACGCGTTGTTTTGGATTGTTTTTCCTTATCAGTAGCTTCCTGTTGTGTAATCTTGGGAAAATGATTTCTTTTCAATGACATACCAGTAAATGATATAACAAAGAAGATTCTTTGGATGATAAAACAGCGTTTGTTCTACGTTCTTAGATTTTATTTTTCAATATCTATAAGTTTTAAGTGGTGGGTTAAAATTGAAGTTTCATATATGCTGTTTTTTCCTTTTGTTATTCTACTCCCAACTCTTTGGAGGTTTGGTTTGATAGTCTCTGTTCCAGTTTTTCTTGGAGTAAGTTTCGCTTGACAACGGAATCCCATGAGCTCTCTCTCTCCACCGTCCCCCCCGCCCACCACCCCCCCGTTTACAACTTCTGGAATTTGAAGATGTTATTAGAAAGCTGAAAAGATCATTGAAATTGAGAGAATGTTTGATACGATTATTTAAGACGTGAAATTTCTATAAGGCCCCTTGTTTCCTAGTATATATTTTTAGACCTTCTTCTTCCTTGGAAATTCAACACTTCTTGTTTTTAAACATTTGATGATCTTTCTTCTCATATGTCCATATCTCCTGTTCCTGGTTCATTGCTTGTACAAGGGTCAAGCATTATGATTACTAATGTACTAAAAAATCTGCATTTTGGTCACTCTATTACTTGTATTTGATGTTTCTGCAGATTTGTGCAGTAATGGAAGTCAGTCTTCATCACTTTGGGTGTCACCTATATTTTCCCTGTGAAATTCTCAGTTGACTTGGCATATTACCTTTCTTCTGATTTCTCATTATTTTCTCCATAGTGTCTGCATCAGCTTTTGAGAACAGTTTTTCTGTTTTCTGTTTCTTTTTCGAAAGCTTGCCACTTGTTGGAATAGGTGGTAGTGGTCATTGACACCATATTTATTTGAATATTTCTCTCTACAGTATCAAAACAATGCAAAATTGGTCCACCATGCAGGAAAAGTGTGAACAGCAGAATGTCATAATGAAACAATCCTGTTGTTTAGAGTTAGACCTAAAATAAGAAAACTTTCATGCTTGTACTCGAGTGAACATCACATCATTATCAATTCTGTTCGGTTTGCTGGACATTTTAGCAACTTGGGAATTGTACTATTCAGTCATGAGTCGTGGTTCATCTATCCATAAATGATTCTATCCCATTCCTTTCCTGAAATTTATAAAGACTCCATGAAGTTTCTATTTGCAGGTACTTGTCTGTGATGCGTAATCCAACACTGTTTTCAGTGAAGTTGGAGTTTTTTCCGGAACTAGGTTGATATTTTGGCCTTTTCAGTGTTTCCCAAGGAATTTGCAACTTTATGATGCTGCTTTTGCCAACTTTAGTTTTACATTGAAGCCATCTGCTTCTTATAGCATGCTTATTACAAAGCTCCCCTTGTCAAACCTTAATATCCTGATACCTCAAATTCTTCTTGTTAAACTCAACTCCTCTCTGTTTCTTCATATCCACTTGGGCCAAAACGCTTACTGAACTACCTTCGTCATGGATATAAGGAGCATGAACTCTCCATCGACGCAGTTTGTCACCTCAAGAAGGATGGGACTTTATGAGCCTATCCATAACATAGGATTATGGGAAGATAATTCACCCGCATCAGTGTTGATCACTGGCACTCCAGCAACACCAGCATCAATGATTTTCGCAGCACAAATGAAGCTAGATAATCAGGTGTCAATTTTTGAACTGTATCCTTACTAGTTTCTGTAGTTTGGTCATGCTTACTCATTGTGAGCTGAAGCATATTTATATATGCAATTTCACTAGTCAGAGGATATATCACAAGATACTCTTGGACCTTCAGGCAAGTATGATCAAGAAGCAAGTAAGCCTATTGATAAGGTAAAAATCTGTGGTCATCTCCGTCAGAAACAAGCTGTTGTTGGTTAATTTCTAATTCTGGACATTTTATATCATTATCTGATGATTCAACATATTCATGATAAAAGGCTCAAAGACGTCTCGCTCAAAACCGTGAGGCTGCTCGGAAAAGCCGTCTGAGGAAAAAGGTATAAATGTATATGCAGTGACGTTGTTGATGGAAAATTTACATGCAATAGTTCTCTAGGATGCTGGCTTACTTTTAGCCTTTCATTGAAGGCATATGTTCAACAATTAGAATCAAGTCGTTTGAAGCTACTTCAATTGGAACAGGAACTTGAAAGAGCCAGGCAACAGGCATGGAGAAGATTATCTTTTTGCACTAGTTTTTTTTTTTCTTTTACTATGCTAAAACAAAGCAGTTGTTCCTCCACTGTATGTAGGGCCTGTACATGAGTGGTGGAGTAGAAGCTGGTCATTTGGGGTTTAATGGAACTATGAACTCAGGTTTGTATGTCAACAATCTTATTGATATTACCAGAATTTGATTTGATTACGCTTCCCTCTATCCCTTTTTAGGACAACCTAACTTATGAAGTCTCAATATAAGGAAATCTTGTAGGCATCTTAGACTGGGCATTTCCACGGAATCTATATTTATAATCATATATGTTTCATCCATGGAGCTAATGACAAATCATTGTTTCTTTATATAGTACTTCTGACAATTGTGGAACCATATTTTTTATCATATCTGTATGAGGCTCAGGCTTGATGTTTTCTTGACATCATCTTCATTTATGTTTCTGTTTATTCGGAAGAGTAAGGAGGCAAATGTTGATTCATTTGTCTGCAGGGATTGCTACTTTTGAAATGGAGTATGGACATTGGTTAGAAGAACAAAACAGACAGATATATGATCTGAGGACTGCTTTAGATGCTCATATAAGTGATGTAGAGCTTCAGATGCTTGTGGAAAGCGGATTGAACCACTATTCTGAACTTTTTAACATGAAAGCAGCTGCTGCAAAAGCCGATGTTTTCTATATGATGTCTGGGTTGTGGAAGTCTCCAGCAGAACGTTTTTTCTTGTGGCTTGGTGGCTTTCGCCCTTCTGAGCTTCTTAAGGTAATACAGTGTTAGCTTATTAACTATTCATGCTACAAAAGATGACTACTTCTAACAGGAATACATAATCTTCAGAAAACTCAATTGTGGGTTGTAACTGCAACTATATAAACACAGATTCATACTCCTCATTCATTACATTAGCCGCATATCAATTCTCAAAGCTCTGGACAAATTTTCTGTTTTGACCTGTCTGAATAATGTGCCTTCTATGTAGTAGATTCATATGGTCTTTTGCTCATCCATAAGAAGTTAATCTCTAGTAGTTGAGTTCAGTCAGTCTTTTTAGTAATACCTGTATACCAACTCCAGAAAAGTGGTTACTTTGTGTTTTCCCTGCCATTCATAGCTCCATGAAATGTGTCTGTGGCATGGGAATTGAAAGCTTGTTGATGAGGAGAGTCTAGTGTCAGGCCTGTGTATGATGAATCATGATCCTTTAAACTGCATAAGCTTATGATGCAAGTGCCATGGCTGCCATAACCGAACTTATTGGTTGATTGCAGGTTCTTCTGCCTCAGCTTGAACCCCTGGCAGAACAGCAGCGATTGGAAGTCAGTAACCTTAAATTATCATGCCAGCAAGCAGAAGATGCGCTTTCGCAAGGTATGGATAAACTCCAGCAAACTCTAGCCGAGACAGTGGCAGCTGGTCATTTGGATAGTTCTAGTTACATGCCACAAATGGAAAATGCAATGGAGAGATTAGAATCTCTAATTCGCTTAGTGCTGCAGGTATGTTCTGCAACTCTTCCTGCAATTTTCCTATTGTCAAAACAGTTTAAGCCATACCTGACCTTTATCTCTCTCTCCTTCAAGACATTGTTTCTAAGGCCATTTGCCTCAGGAACAGACCTTAATACCTTTGCAGAAGAAACTTTTTGATGCTGAATTGCTGCATTGCCATAACTTTTGGTCTTAAACAGGCCGACCATCTTCGAAAGGAAACTCTGCTTCAGATGCACCGGCAGTTGACAGTACGTCAGGCAGCTCGAGGCTTGCTTGTGTTGGGGGAGTATTGCCAGCGACTTAGAGCTCTGAGTTCAGTATGGGCAAATCGTCCTTCTGAACCTGCTTAGTCCTGCATTAGAAGAAAACAAACAGGTCAAATTTGTGAAAAACATCATTAATCAAGCCATACTTCAGTAAGCAAAGATATGTCTTTTGAAGAATGTAATCATGAACTCAAGTAGACATAGCTCGAGCCGGCTGACCTTTTTAAAGCAGCTTTCCACAGATTCAAGAATTTGTGGTTATAAGCAGCCATTCTGCCGAAAGGAAATTTTTGCTTTCAATCATATATTCAGTACTTGCTTGCTGTACATAAAATGTCTTGATAGGAGATATGCTGCTTTGAGTCTACACATTAATCTGCCATGTATTTTCTGTGTGCTCAATCCGTTCTGTAAATGATTATGGCATTGTTCTCTTGTTGTTTCGAATAGCTGCCAATTATGCCTTGAGATGAGGCTCCAATACAGACCAAACAGTATCTTATATGGGCTGCAAGTCTTTACATTTTCTTTTGATACATTTGAAAGCATAAAAGAACCTATACCTTTCTAGTACGTAGAAACTTTACTAGAAAAAGTTGGAATTGATAATGCTCTCTCCTTTTGTTCTGTTTCTTGATATTTAATAATCAGTATTGTCATTTCCCTCTTCAGGTCCCAATATTGGGGCAAAAAGAAAAAGAATATCCGATCAACTTGTTCCGACCTCAATTCATATCATAAATTAGACATCCTAATTTTCATGTTGGGATTAAGATTCTATTATACCATTCTCTCTTGACAGAAAAGAATCTCAGGAACATTGTTTATCATCATCATCAATCTTTTTTTGCAGTTCTACTCTCTTACCTTCCTTTTCCTGGCACTCTCTTGCACATTTACAGACTTGAGGATTTATTTCTGTAATATTTTTCATGTGATGGTTATCTGAAAGCCTAAATTATCTCAAAGCCCCGTTAACTACTTGATTGTTTGTATATTTTTTCTGTCCTTGAATTGATTCCTAGACGTATTACAAGGATCGGAAAGCAGAAAAGTTCGAACACAGTTGCTGAGTACAACATATAATATAGTGCAGAAAAATCATAACAAAACCATTCTGTGAGATAAGAATGTGCACATACCATTAGAAATTCACTTGATATTATTGAAAATGACATAAGAAATTGATGCTAAAAGATTCAGAAAACTGCACATCCAACCACTGGTAGATTGATTCTCACAACTTGGACATGGAATAGTCCAAAGCATCAACCAGGAAGTCTGCACATACCAAAGAAAAAGCACAGTTGTTACTCAAACCCGCGAAACAGAATATGCAAGCAAAAGTAAGATTAATGGCATTTCTTTCTGCAGTTCCTTTTAAAGGTTAACAGGGATTAACTTATAAATCCAATATTGATGAGATGCATGGAAAATACCTGCATCATCTTTGAAGAAACACATTGGTGGTTTTATACGAAAAACGTTTCCATGCAGACCACCTTTTCCAACAAGAATGCCAAGCTCTGCAAGTTAGAGAACATATAACACATTGCATAAGTATCAAAAACTGATCTCTATTCATTTTACGTTTGGAGGGTCTTCTACAATACCTCAAGTTTTTCAAACAAAACTGCAGTTTCTGCCTTGGCAGGTGTCTTCTCCTTCCTGTCAGTTGCAAGTTCTATCCCGACCATCAAACCCCTTCCTCTTACATCTCCAACCACTGAAAATCGCAAGATGCAAGAAATGCTTAGAACATTATCACTTAAAGCATATCTGGCTAACAAATCAGGAAAAGAAAGGCCCAAGATCGTAACAAAATGTGTAACATTAATGCATATCGTAGTCTGATCAAGATCAAATGGATGCATCAAATTGCTTGCTCATGGCCTATCCTTATAACACAAAACCCGGAGGACGTATTCGATAAACATCCTAATATAAACATCCCCACCTGAACTTACAAATCATAGTTTGCCAAAGTTAAACGATTAACAGTTACCTTACTAGGTTGGAATTCAACAGATGAGGAGTTTTCCAAACCACCTACAGTCTCAGAATAATATGCTAGCAGAAACAAAGATTGTTCTTTTACTTTCCTCGTCCACCTTTACATACACAGGGGCTTAAAAAATGAAACAGATAGACTAGTGCTTACTTGCCAATGGCAAGTTAGAGAGAACTTACTGTCATGTCTTCCGTAGACCTCTCAAACACCCAATCAAGTGGGATCCAACAGCAGCACAGTGCTCTTGATGCTTCTCTTGGTTAATTACTCTCAGGCTGCTAGTCCACCAGCAGAACAGACAGGGTTCCCACCAAAAGTGTTAAATTGAATTTTCTGCGCCATAACACTTGCTATTTCTGGTGTTGTTATCACTGCATCTAATGGTAAACCGTTTCCGATTCCCTGTAAATAATTAATACAAAATGTGAAAGTATGGTTGGAAAGTACTAACAAAAGGTGATGCACCAAATGCCAATGCATACACTAAATTGCAGCGCAATCTCTCTATAAGGACCGGAAGTTTTCGTGAGTAATAATTATTTCATTTTAAGGATTAACTAAATTTAAATGGATGATTTTAAGTACCTTTGCCATGGTAACTATGTCGGGAATGACATCTTGGGTATGAAAACCCCAATAATGGGTGCCTGTGCGGCCAAATCCTTTCTGCACTTCGTTGGCAATGCAAACAGCACCAGCATTGCGTACAATGTCATAGACCAACTTCAAGTATCCAGGGGCTAATTCAACTGCTCCACCAACTCCCTGGACTTGAACAAAATTTGAAAAGAAAAAAAGGTCATAGAAGACTTGCATTAGTGGTTATCGGAAAGGCCATAAAACTTTAAACATCCATTGCAACCTGAATTGTTTCAGAAATAAATCCAGCCACCCTTCCTGAAGTTCCATAATGAATCTGATCTTGAACATCTTTTGCATAGCAAGTGGGATTGGGCCCAAAGATTCCTCGGTAAGGATCTGGGTTAATCACATGATGAATTTCACCCTGCAATACTTCATCGTTAGAATCCCAGATAACCATGCCAAGTACCTGTCTTAATTACAATAGCCAAAGTGCAATAAGGTGCAAATCCTTCAGATGCACACAAACCTGTTGTATAGGATACTTCCATGTATTTAAAGCTCAGTCCCAGAGTACCACTGCTTCCACCATGATATGCATTTCTCAATGAAATCATTTCAAGATTACCAGTATAAAATCTGGCCATCATCATTGCCAACTCATTTGCTTCAGACCCGGAATTCACAAAATACACAACCTGCATCGTAAAAGTTCAAAATCATCACACTTGTTGTCCAGACAGTCACTTTGCTGGACTCTGCAAATACTGGATCCAATTCTTGCAAGGAAAACAATGCATAGTCACAAAAAAGTTTGGTGAATTGCCATCTCTCGCTCAGCAAAACTGCAACGTTACATAGGTGGTTCAAAGGCACGAAACAAGGTTGTAATCAACGTTACACAACAGCAATTGCAGCTTTTAAGATTACAATCTGCTATGGACACCATGTCCATATTGCTAGCAATAACAACTGACAGTTCACTGAAAACACAGTCTCACTTTAAGACCAACCAGCCAAAGAACAAAGAATCCATCTTTCTGTAGTCCTTGCAAGCTTTAAAGTTATGGTAAAAACACGAAGAGAAGCGAAATCAAACAAAGACCTTGACGTTCCCAGGCATCTTGGCAGCTAAGGCCTCGGCGAAATCAGCTATTGCGTGATGCAAGTAAATAGTGGCAGCATGCTGAGGAAGCTTACTTTGCTCTGTAATGGCCTCCAAAACATGAGGATGGCGGTGCCCACATGAGACAGTCAATATTCCAGGAAATGCATCCAGATACCTCCTTCCGCTCTCGTCATATAAATATTGCATCTTCCCTTCTACGATGTTCAACTACAGATATAACCAAAACCCGTAAAAAATTTTCTAAGAAAGATTCAATCTTTAACATATACGTGGCAGCATATTTTATTAGGGTGTTTGGTACATCATCTACACTCACAGGCTTCTGGTAGTAGTAGAAGAGGGAGGGACCAAGAAACCTCTTTCTCTTTTGAAGCACTTCCTCTGCCAACGGCCCTTTATACGGTTTCGGCTGGTACTCAAACGGCGGCAGCTGCGGCGGACCATCGGCGACAGCGGTGGACGATGAAGGAACAGAAGAAAAAGAACTACCCCGACCGAGATTCCGGCGAGGAGAAAATAAATTAAATTTGGAATCTTGCACACTTTTCTTGAGAATACGCCCCCGGAAAGCCATTCAGAGATTGAGAGAGAAGAGTGGGTGGTTTTCATTGAGTTGGATGAATTTTCATTTAGCTCTCTATGGACTGGAAGAATCTGACAGCTGACGTCTTGTCTCAGGTTCCATTATGTTGCATTCCGATAAGCTGCGGAGCAGAAGCTGGACATGCACGCCATTTGAATAAGTACAAAATCCACAAACGGTGTTTCACCTTTCAATCAGTATCAGCGGATACGGCGGTAACTCAGTTTCGTCCAAACTAATTGTTGCTGTAATTTTCAAAATATAAAATAAAGTGAACGAAAAATTAAAAAAAAAGTATAAAAAAAGCCAATCTTTATAAACCTGAATTTCCACGAAGACTTTGGCTTTTCGATAATTTAGCTATGCCGGCGTTATCTCTGCAACTCCATCCTTCTCCATTTACCCAACATTTCTCTCAATTTTACGAATACACTCCTCAATGGCGTCCACCGAAAAGTACCCAGACCCACGTTGCCTGTGTCTCGACCCGACCCAAGAAGAAGAACGCTGGTACCGTTGTAGACGGAGAGAAATCGGGGAGCCAAGACCTGGTTCGCGTCCTTATGAGGGGTTGCAACGGAAATGAACCTCTGGTAAAGACACTCAATAAGTACGTGAGAGTTGTGAGGACCGAGCACTGTTTCATGCTATTCGAAGAGCTTGGCAAGAGAGACAAGTGGCTTCAGTGCCTTGAGGTTTTTGTTTCTCAGCATTTTTAGCTTCTGGGTCTTAGTAATTACTCGATTGGGGTTCTCGCTTTTGTCATCGAGTGATTTAATTCTGAGATTCCGCTTGTTTCCCATGATTCTGCTGTTGCTTGTTATGCATTCGTGTGATTATATATTTAGTAATTGACTTGATGCTGAATTGATACACATTTGAGGACATGTTAGCGATACAGTAGGTTCTTGATGTGATTGGCAACGTGTTTGTAAATGTCTGTGCTTTATGGTATACCAAAAAGAATGTTTCTTTTACTTGCAAATTATGAATTCAGGTGTTCAGATGGATGCAAAAACAGCGTTGGTACATAGCTGATAATGGTGTTTACTCAAAATTGATATCAGTTATGGGAAAGAAAGGTCAAACTAGAATGGCCATGTGGCTCTTCTCTGAGATGCGGAACAGTGGATGCCGGCCTGATGCTTCTGTTTACAATGCACTCATTACGGCACATCTGCACTCGAAAGATAAAGCAAAAGCTTTGGCGAAAGCTCTCGGGTATTTTGAGAAAATGAAAAGTTTGGAACGTTGCAAACCCAATGTTGTGACATACAATATCCTCTTGAGGGCTTTCGCTCAAGCTCAAGATGTAGATCAAGTGAATGTCTTGTTCAAGGATCTTTCTGATAGTGTTATTTCTCCTGATATTTACACGTATAATGGTGTGATGGATGCGTACGGGAAAAATGGAATGATCAAGGAAATGGAATCGGTGCTTTCACGTATGAAAATTAATCAATGCAAGCCTGATGTTATTACATTTAATTTGCTTATTGATTCCTATGGAAAGAAGCAACAATTTGACAAGATGGAACTTGTCTTTAAGAGCCTGTTGCGCTCCAAGGAGAAGCCAACTTTGGCTACATTTAATTCTATGATTATGAATTATGGCAAGGCTCGGCTAAAAGAACAGGCAGAGATCACTTTTGAGAAGATGACCAAGATGAGATACATACCAAGCTTTATTACATATGAGAGTCTGATCATGATGTACGGAATTTGCGACTGTGTTTCTAAAGCTAGAAACATATTTGACAGTATGGTAGAATCAGGACAAGAGGTCAAGGTTTCAACTTTGAATACTATGCTTGATGTTTATTGTATGAACGGCTTGCACATGGAAGCAGATTTACTTTTCATAAATGCTCGTAACAAAGGGTTGCTACCAAATTTGTCAACATATAAGCTTCTATATAAAGCATATACCAAAGCTAATATGAAGGATCTTGTGCAGAAATTGCTAAATTGTATGACCGAAGATGGAATAGTTGCAAATAAGAAGTTCTGCCTTGATGCTTTGGGAGCTTGGAAGTCTTCACCTAAGAGTTCTAGTTCTGTCCTTCCAGCCGCTAATTCAAGCAGTCTCAAGATTGAAAAGACTCAAGTGTGACAATACATCTTTCTGTGTGCTTGTGTGATCTTGTTCCAATCACCTGCAATTCAATTTGTCGAAAAACTTGTTTCCTGAAGATTAGATTAATTGATCACTATCTTATGCAGTTATCCTGGACTCATGAGACTACTGTCACTGCAGGATGTGTTTATTATAATAGGCTCTTTATCCTGGTGCCTCCAAAACATTCTTGCTGTGGAAACTTTTTACATATCATTGTTTTTGTCTTGCTGATCATTGCATAGTGAGATTGGGGAAAAATTCTGATATAACACTTCCAAAGAATGTTTCGCCAGCTAGCAGTACTAGTCCTGAGATTTCTCTTGTCCCTCTATGTGGGTATGTATATCTTTCCCCTCAATAACTTCTCTGCAACAACTTTGCCTATGTGCTTTATAAGCACATATTGGGTCTTTGGCTTCATTTCTGCATCAAAAAATCTCTCTTTCTGAACTTAGCTTCAGTATGTCCCGCATATTTTCAATATTTACTTGTATTTTTTCTCCTAAATTTGCTTTTCTGTTTTCCTGGTTGAACAATGTAGTGGATTGCTTGATTTTGACACTTTCACTTAAAAAACTATGACCATTTACATCTTTAGATTCTTTGGTTGAAAGCTAGAATTGGTGGATCTTTTATCAGTAAATTAATATTGCATTTTGTGTTGCAATCACTCCTTCATCCTTCTTAACATCTTTTTAACAGAAATGTTTGTGATCTTTCTGGCTTATTCCTCTCATTACTTCTGATATTCAGGAACTGACTAAGCATTCTCAAAATTAAAACAAAAGCTTGATACTTTGTCGCTTGTCTTTGCAGCAAGTGCAATTTGGAGGCCTTGGATGAAAGGAGCTGCTCTAGAAGCATTGGAGAGATCCTTATTCCTATGAAGCATCACCTGAACCTTCTTAGCATGTAACTATGAAAATTCCTCTCTTAAACCTAAGAAACTCTCTAAGATTCACTTATTCAATCTTAAGTATTGAGACTTGTGTTGTTATGTAATTAACTGATTAAACTAATCTGGGATTTGTTAACTGTAGTCTGTACCAAGTCTGCTTG
Organism: Erythroxylum areolatum; assembly: GCA_024520975.1. Classification (NCBI taxonomy): domain Eukaryota; kingdom Viridiplantae; phylum Streptophyta; class Magnoliopsida; order Malpighiales; family Erythroxylaceae; genus Erythroxylum; species Erythroxylum areolatum. The sequence continues at coordinate 2,665,985 of JANIJH010000225.1, read as the reverse complement.
GAGAATGAACCAAACAAAGTCAACTCAAAGCATTTCAGCTGTTTTGTTTTTCTATGTGGTGTTTAATTCTCATACCTCACATTTGGCCGGAACTTTCTTTACTACTTAACTTTAATTCGTGAATTCTTTGGAATTTACTTTTTATTATTATTTTTTAAACGAAGGAATTTGTGGTCACTACCCTTTAAATGCACACTGGGTAAATCTCTGAATTGATACAATAACTTGAAAATCACGTCAATCAGATGCTTCGCACTAGGCAAGTTTTATATAATAGACTTAATCGAGAAAACGTAGGTAGGGAGAATCGAATATAGGACCTTTTGATTCTATGCTCATTCACTCCACTAACTCGAGGACCCCTACGGGGCTTTTATTACTACACATTTCAACATATGAAGTTTTATTAAAAACAAAACCTTTGCATTTATCTCTAGGCTAAAATTAAAAAAAAAGTAAAAAAATAATTAATCTATGAAATCTTTATCACAAAATTAAAAGTGAAAACTTTTTTAGAAAGAAATTAAAAATAAAATTATTAATAAAATATATTAGGTTATGAAAAAATAATACTAACCTTTTTAGTTTCTTTATTAATTTTAAATTTATCCATGCACAAAATCAAACTTTAATACAAATAATTACACTTGAAAATTACCATATAGATAGAAATTCTTTTTTAGTAATTTTAATATCAAGAAAGTGTTCCAAAACAGAAAATTAGTAGGAAAATTTAAATAAAATATACTCATTTTGTATTTTTTAAAATTTAAGTATATTTAAATTTTAGACCGTACAAACTATCTATTAATTTCAATTGAGTTAATACTTAAAAATTTTTAATTTTCCAATTTTAGGTTAGGTTTAGACTCCGGCTCTGTGGTCCGGTTTGATTTGAAGTTCCAAAATATGTCAAATATCAAATAAAATAACATAGTTTTAAGAATGAAATTAAATTGAATTCTTAAAAAAATCGAATTTAAATATGATGGGATTTGGAACGTCCAAATTCAATCAAAATTGAGTTTGAGCTATGAATTTTGGGCTAATTCCAGCTGGGCCCAAGCCCAATGTCGAGCCTAATTGTTGACAAGTTTCATCTAGAGGCACCTGGTGCCCAGAATTTGAATGTGTCATCTTTTGTATTGCCTATGGTATGAACTTGAGATTGTGCTTCTTGAGATTCCACTTGTAACGGAAAGAGTGGGCCTTAGAAGAACTATATAACCTGGAAAGTATATACCATTTCTAAGTAGATCATTGTCCAAAATATAATTCTTTTGATTTCCTCAGTTTCCTATCTCTCTCCGCGCTCAGGTTCGATTTCACTTCTTGAATTTTAGTACGTTAATTTTGTCTTTTTGAGATTCTGGGTTTTGTTTAAATATGAAGATAATGAAATGGGGAGAAATAAAAATTGAAGCTTTATAGACTTCGAAGTTGTTAATTGTACTGTCTAAGAACACTTGTTTTTGAGAACCACGAATTTGCATTTGTGTGCTGATTGTGAATGGGGGATGGAATCAGGAGGGTGTACTGACTGTGTTAATGCAATTAGGTCTGCAGTTAGATGAGTTCTGTTTGGTGTTGATTGTTGGGCTCATACGTATGTAACAGGTTCTGGTGATAGTGTAAACCTGAAGCTATCTAAGTCTAAACAAAAAGAATCAAGCAAACTCTCTTTAATTGTTTCTGTTTCTGAAAAGTACAAACAGTTTCCCACTTCGGGCAATTACTGAAACATTTAATTATAGTGATCGTCCATTTGGAGCAGTTATATTTGTAGGGACAAAGTTTTGGTGTTTCTAGGGTTTATTCTGTGGTTTACTGATGGAAGAAGGAAGTCTTTCAAAGGAGATTTACTCAGAAATTCTTCAGACATCAAATACAAGATTGGATCCTACACAAACAGTTGTTGGTAATGACAGGGTTTACTTTTCTTTCTTCTTTTCCATTTTTGGCCTTTCGAGCCATTTCAGTGTGAAGAAATAGTTGATTAACTTGGATGTTTTGGTTAAGACGACTTGGCGGTTCAAGAAGATGATTCTCTTTTCTGTCTTGATGGGGAATTGGGTGATGCTTCTGAATTGGAGAGGGAATGGCAGAAGAGATTCCAACAGCATCACGCTGTAATTTGTTGACTTAAATCTTGATTTTGCTACTTTATTTGTGATTGTTTTTCGTGTGGTTTCTTAATCTTTTCCTAATCTTGTTATTCGGGTTTCAGATTGGGTATCACGATGGCCTTATGGCAGGGATAGATGCATCTTCTCAAGAGGGATTTAACATTGGTTTCAAGGAATCAGTGCTTGCAGGATACAAGTGGGGGATTGTTAGGGGGATTACCAGGTAAAACAACTAAACCAAAAATCAATACGAGTTATTGCATGAGCTCATATATATGAAGTTATTGACTTCCAAATTTTGTGGGGATTCTGGCCCCATGAAAGTGCATTCGCGTGCCTTCCGTGTGACGTGAAAGAGAGGATCATAGAGACACAAGAGAGGAGAAATCAGTTGGAGGGGTTGTATGAATCTGTGCACTCTCTTTCAACCACAGATGCCCTTCAGTTGTTTCATAGTGATATGATGAGAAAGGAAAAAGTGGTGAGAAAAGATGCTGAAAGTAGTTCCGGTGGTGAAGGTTTGCAGAAGGAAATATCTGACAGCAGAAGTCTACAAAATTACATTGGAGAACTGGAATCACTTCTTGTTGTTTCACCCGCAATCGAGTCATATTTATCTCTGAAGTAAATTCTGTACATTGTAGATATCTTTCCGATATATGATCGACCGATGTATTAATGCCAGATAACGAAGCAATTTGCTCTCTAACAAGTGCATGTTTTGTTTTTAAAAAGATTTTAGTCCATGAAGATTTTGTTTGTTCTCAACCCTTCTGCTTCATTTTGTGTAGGAACGATGATCAATAACTACCATTAGGCACTGTAGATGATTTCTCTGTGCATTTCATCTTTTTTTTTCCGGAATTTAACTGCATAATTGAGGTCGAGTATGTATACAGTACTGGTCACACTGGGGAATGGTGATTTGGTTTCAATGCTTAAGTTAACATGAGACGAACATAAAGCATTGATTATGCTGTAACTCATTCCATTCACCGCAGCTCCTGGAAAGAGTTAATTTCACAACGACAAAGAGTTACTGTCTACAGAACAACTCTTTCAGAGTCGGTCGTTATTACATGACATTTACGAGTAGAAACACATCTGAAATAAACAAACATTGGAGGTGGAAGTGCCCTCCTATGACGAAGAAGAATAGACGTAACATGGTTCCAGATACATAAAATCATATCTCACACTAGCGTCAATAAGCTTAGACCTTATATGACTGTCTAACTCAGGAGAAACAGCTACTCTGCAACTGACATTTCATCCACCATCTGAATTATTTATCCAAAATTCAACAAGATCACCAAGTTAGTTTATGTAATAGTTCTCTTAGAAACATGAAAGAAGAAGAGAACAAAGTTACTTAAATCGTAAGGCAAGAACATAATATTTCACCTGGATTGCTGCAATCAGCTACAAGCTTGAACAGGCCTCGATTGAGGGAAAGGTGATGAGTGCCTTCTAAGAGTTTTATAAGTGGGCACTGGCAAGACAGTCTCAAATGCCTCCACAAGTAGAGCCACCTTTTTCTTTCTAGCTGGAGCAAGTTTCGTAACAGCTTTTTGGAGTGCATAATCAAGCATCCATTCTTCAGAATTTTTCCTGTCATCCATATCCTGATGTTTGAGATCAACCTTTTCAGCCTCTGGGTCAGGAACAACTGGTAGGAAGTTGGGTTCTTTGGGGTTGAATTCCCTCTGTTCATCTGAATCTTTGATGGGTTTCTTTGACTGGATCGTCCATTTTCTCTTGCTAAAAGTGCTAGGAAGTTCTGGTTCAAAATTGCTTCCGAAGTGAGGCATTGCACACTGTGATACAGAGCCGGTTCCTTCATTGTCTGTGCATAAAGTTTCTGTTGTGCCTAACTTGAAGCAATCTTCGTCTTCAATCTTCTCAACATCCGCTGTGTAGCTATTGTTGTCCAAGTTGATTTTATACATCCGTGAATCACTATTCTGTTCGGAGTCGACAGAGGTATGGGTTTTGAACTGGCTAGCTCCGTCTTGATCTTCCTCCAATAGATCCTGGTTCTCAACAACATTATGAAGCTCATCTGGGTCAGTTTCAACATTGAAATAGCTACTCAATTCACCATCACCGTCAGCTTCAGCAATCTGGAAGGTTTCAGCAGTAATTTGGTCTTGGCTGTTATCTACCTCACTATCATCTGGTTCAACTTCTGAGAAACTCCGAGATGCATAGGAAATTTGGCTTCCAACTAATGATTTGATATCCTCTATGTGCTCCTGATACTCTATTGCATCTCCAATTTCACATTTATGGAGCTCTCGGTCTGTTGTAGGAAAACCGATGGCCATTGTTTCTGCATCCTGATCAGCATCCACTTGATTCTGAGTTGCATCATCAGCCTGAAGAGATGTATCCTCTTGATGATGAACGAATATGTCAGGTATCGAGTCAGTCAGGCAATGAATTTCATAATCTTGAAGTTGATTTAGGTCAGAAACATCATTTTCCTTTTCATGAATGTCATTGGACTCCTCGCGCAGGTCAAAGGAATAAGTTTCTTCTTGAAAAAGTTCTTGCAGTGCATCATCAGTTAGTATCTCTTCAAATTCATCAAACTTAAGAGGCTTCTCCAATTCTGATAAATCTGAAATTTTGTCTCCGAACTCCTTGAACTTGTTCAGATGATCAGCTTCTGCATCCAACTCTGAGGTAGATGATTGAACCTCCTCCCATTCCATATCAGTCACTTCAGAAATGTTGTCTTCATCCTCCATGTTTGTACATTCCCTTTCAGTTTCATTCCTGTCAAAGCTTCTTGTAGTTACCAATTCTTCGGACCAAGTGAATGGGGACTCGTCATACTCATCTTTGATTTCCTCAGGAACTGGCTCTTCATTCCTGTAAAAGCACTTATTGCTCTGCTCCTCCGATTGACCAACAATTTCACTCGTAGTCCCCTGTGTTGATTCAGCGTCAGCCAGATTATTTTCAGCATATATCTCAATGAAGAAACCCATCCCAAGATCCCGTACTGTCGGACTATGCACCGAGTCAACCGAGCCAGCTTCGTAATGTGCAGGTTCCTCGCCTGGAAACCCTCGGCCTCCACAATCCATTTCCTCCATTCCACCACTAGAAAGACTGGGTTTATTAGGAAACAAATCATTTGATTTGATGCTCTTTTGGGTTTTCAAGGAACGCCTTCTCGCCTTCAAGAAGCACTTCAACGGAGGCAGAGGACTGTGATGATGACCATTAAGAGAGCAGTAGGTATATGGGCAAACCTTACTGGCTGAAGTACCTTCAGCTTCAGTACCACCAGGATTCAGCATGAGATACGCAGGAAACTTTGAGTCCTTCAGAGTTGAAGAACAAGTAGCTTTTTGCACATTCGTATCTGTGCAAAGCACTACCCTGGAAGATTTCCTAGCAGTTCCTCTTGTTGGCTTAAAGCTAGGAGATTTTGTCAAGGTTCTCACCAATTTCAAGCTTGATGACTTCGCTAAGGTTCTTGATTTGTTCCTAGCACTAGAACTGAGTTTTTCCGAACCACTAGAACTGACCTGAGATTGAGAGTGAGATCGCTCCTTTCTTGCCTCTGAGCAACTGGTTGATCTCATGTAGTTTGGTGAGTCATCAGTAGCTTTGATCACGGGTTGTTTCTGAGGAGTTGGTCCATCCGGTGGCGGTGGCTTTCCAGGCTGTGACATGGGTTTTCTTAAAGGTGAGGTTTTGAAGCTCTGAATATCTGAAAGCTTGATTGATCTTGACCTTTTCATCTTCTTCTTCATATCAGGTCCTCTGTTCTTGCCATCTTGTTGACAGGAAGTTGGCTTCTTCAGGTTTCCCAACAGCTTCTCTGATTTTTTAACATGATCAGCTTGGATGCCACGCTTGCTGAGCACCTTTTTTTGGACCATCTTCAAAGAAAATCAGAAAACAGACATCAGAAGCTACATAGCTTGAAGAGAGGTTTTGCTTATCTTGAAGAAGGAAACTTCAAAGTTTGGAAGGAGAAACAGTTTCCTTGTAAGTTGTGTTTAGTTGATAACTGTAGAAGAGAGACAGCAAAAAGTTCTGGAAAGCAAAAGCTTCTTCCTTCCTTTTTCTATTTATAGATTGTATAATTAAAATTAATTAATTAAAATTAATTATTTGAATAATATTTTTAAAATTTAATTATAATTAAAAGTTAAATTAAAATTCTTGTTTAGTTCAATTTAAAATCAATGAATAAAATTTACATTAATCTAATTTCAAATTAAAAATTTGAGAATATGGTTTTGTTTAACAAATGATTGAATATATCAATTCACTATAATTTTAACATAATTTTATTAAAAGAATATTATTTGATTAATAAATTGCAAAATTAACATTTTCTATATATTTAATTATTGCATATGTTCCATGTAAATATTCACATAATTTATAATTTTGTGTATGGATTCAAATTTTCAAATCTTTTATAAATTTTCATATTATTATCACAATTTTTAATTTATAAATTAATTCTTTAATACATGTTAAAATATATAATTCTTAATGTTTTAATTAATGAATGTTCTTATATGTTAATGTCAACTTTTTTTTTAACGATGAAATCTATAATCGCTATTTTTTGGATGTATATTGAATAAACCTTCGGATTAATATAATAATTTGCAAATTATGCTAATCAAATAATTTATACTAGACGAATTTTATATAATAAGTTCGATCGAGAAAGTATATACTCGACTATTTTAGGAGGCGTGTAAGCGAATTTGCCCAACTCTTGTTTGTGTGCATGCCTTTGAAAGCGTCTCGATTATAATAATCAAAATAATAAAATAGCAAAAACTTAATTATTTAAATAATTTTTTAGTTAATTATTGATAAGATAAATTGTAAAATAATTAAATATAAGTTTAAAAAAATTACTCGGGCGGCGAAAAGGGGCGGCTGGGGGTGGTGGTGGTGGGGACCTTCACTGACTCCCATTTTCTGACCAGACGCTCCTCTTGGAATACCCGTTTATAACGTTAAGGCACCGCCCCAATCTCTCTTATATTTCAAAAAAGCATATTCAACTTCAGCCTCCTATCCTGTGTGAAATCCAGTTTTGGACTTTTGGAAAGCAACATGAAAAAGAAGACCTGACATGTCTGATGTCTTCAGATTCTGACTATTTACAAGTTGTGGGAACTTACAAAACATATGGTAATCATCTTTGCATCTACTTTGAAGTCTCGTAATAAATTAGAACTTGAAAGGGTCTAATAGTTAGGGAATTATTACAAAACATTAGGTGATAGTAAGAAAAAGAAGAATTATTTCCCTTCTTTCTTCGGTTGGATACTCACTGAAGAGGTTCAGTTGTTACTGAGGAATGAGTGTAATGGTTGTATTGCACACTTAGATCAAATACAAGTGATGAATA
>JANIJH010000225.1:2646759-2658358 GCA_024520975.1 Erythroxylum areolatum | reverse complement strand
ATAAAATAATAAACTAGGTCTTAAGATAATATTTGAACAATTCAAAAATATCCTAATCTAATCAAGTATCCTTATCACTCACATGTGGGTATTTTTAATACTCTTTTTCTTATACGAGTATGAAAAGATACGTAAATAATCTTCATAAGAACTAGACTTTTTATTGAGGTCAAACAGTGCCCCTAGCCCCTCATAGGACAAACAATAATACTGAGACGCTTGCTTCATGTAGACTTCAATCCTGCTCCGGTCGCTCTTCATCGGCTCTAATATCATGTTAGGTTTACAATGAATCTACAGGCTTATATTAGGAGAAAAGTTAGACCACACATAAGTTTAAATAAGATTTCGTTATAAAGTCAATTAACAATAGGTAAAGTAGCTCATTAGACTTATTTATTAGTTTTTTTTTCTCTTTTTTAAATGTAGGATACTCACATGTAAAAATTCTCAACACAACTCATATATTATTATCTTTATTTTGTTATCTTATGTTTTACATTTTATTTAAAGATGACAACTAAACTCGAGCTCGGCCCGACCTATTATAATCAAAAAGATTTCATTTTCTTAAAATGACATTAACTTTTACTTTTTTAATTTTAAAAAAATCAGGTCAAGTATAGTCAGGCCTGAGCCTGGGCCACAAGTGCAAGGACTCGGGTTAAGCTCGGTTTAGTAGATCTGGGCCCTATTCAGCCTATTTTCATCCCTAATTTTTATCTACTAAAAAGTCATCAATCTTGTCGAGTGATATTTTAAGGATAAAAGGGATAAGCCTACAATTAAGTTTTTAACAGATTTTTAAATAAGTTCTTCAAATATTTTATATTTATGATGTGTTATGATCAAATTTTTGCAAAAGATTTAAACAAATTGTTATTGTTATCTATAGTACTATTTTGTACTCATTGCACCTTAAATAAGATACAAAAATGACAACTAAAATAATGACACAAACTTATTTAATTTTTTTGTGTAATATAAAGTGAAAATTACAGGTATAGTTAATATCTAATTTTTTTAAAATTATATCAAATTGGCTTAAATTATTGAATTATGACACCACAGATGTTAAATTTGTGATGATATTCTAAAAATTGAAAAAAAAACTAACTTTAATCTACTATTAATATTATTTGAAAAAATATAACGTAATATTATAAATAACGATAAAGATTTACTTAATTAAAAAAATCAAAGTTCAATTTAAAATTTGGTATATAATTTACCTTTAACATTAATATTGTTTAATTTATAATATTTTTTAATATTAGTGTAATTTATAATTGCTACTAGTAAATTATTAAATTTTTTTTAAACGGAAGAACCCGCAATCTCTACCCTTTAAATGCGCATTAGGTAAATTTTCGGATTGACGCAATAGCCTATAAGTCACGTCAATCGGGTATTTCACACTAGATAAGCCTTCTACGACAAGCTCGATCAAGAGAGAATAAGTAAGAGAAATTGAACACAGGACCTTTTGATCCCATGCCTCTCTACTCTACCAACTTGATCAACCTTAGAGAACGATTACGTAATTACTCATATTTGACAAAATCCATCAACTGTTTAACTTTATTCAAATAACACAATGGTTTAATATTATTATATAGATATCCATAACTTCTTCAAAGATCAAAGTTGATTCTAACTTTTTATAAGCCTTAACTTAAGTAAAAAAAAAAGCCCCAATAAATCAACAATATATAAATATATAAATTTTAAAATCATATTTTTATTATTAATGTTTAATATTCATATCAATATATAAGTTCACATACTCAATAAAACATGATCATAAGATCAACCAATAATATGTTACAAATTTTAAGTAAATTTAATATTATGTTAATTTAAATAAATATAAATAAAATAAAAAGAATAAATTTTGTGACACTTAAATAATAATATAAAATACATAATATTTTTTAGAATAAATTAATTAAAATAATAAAGTCAATAATTAATTTATTTAATTATATATTTTTTGAAGTGGGTTACAACTATTAAATTAACCTTAAATAAAGAAAATTATCGAACGATAGGCCTTAACGAGAGTGAGCCTTAGGTAGGTGTTGTGCCTGCCCCTACCTAGGGTCGGGACTCGGGACCATCATAGATAATGGGTCCTCCAATTCTCTACTACAACCTTATCATGTCCTTGAACATTACCAAGAATATGTTAATAACTATCAATGATTAAGTTATAATCAAGTTAATTAACGTTAAACTGACTTGAATCTGTAAAGATCATGAAAACCGAGCCGAGTACAATAAACTTAAATCCAACTAATTTTATAAGCAAATCGCTCTTATTTAAATGATGATATGAGTATTTTTAAATTTTTATTCATAAATTTTATTATGTAGTAATGGACCAACGAGGACATGACTAGGGACATTTTGTTTTCAATAAATGCCAAATTCCCAACAAAGCATCCCATGCTGTGCTGCCTTGTTTCTTGATCCAATCCCACGAGACATGTCTCTTTGTTTTCTCTCTTTGATATCGTTTTAGTTGTAACACATATGTGTGTGTTCTCAGAAAACCTTATTTTGTTTTATTTGAATGGACTTATATTAGTAGAGTTTTTATCAGTAAAGTTTTTATGAGAAGAGCTTTTTTAAGAAGTCAATTGATTGTTTGGCTATCAATTAAAAAAAAAGTTTCATACAGTAAACTGTTTGACAACATAAAAATAAAAAGTATTTTTAATTTTAGCTATTTTTTGTAATAAAAATTATTTATGTATATAAAAATTATTTAAAGTATATTAAACAATATACAAAGTATAATATATTAATTATTATATAATTTTAAACCATATGAAACATAAATGAAAATATATCTAACAAAATCTTTTATATAGATTATAACATAAGTAAAAATAATATTAAAAATAAATATTAAAACATATAAAAAAAGTCAAATAGTATTATATAACTTTCAAAATAAATGTGAAAATGAGTGTGTAGAAATTATAGGAATCGCGTGTAAAGCATAAGGACATAAGAAACTAAAAATATATTCATTAATTAATCTAAAAAATCTACCTGAAAAAACAGTTTTTTGAAAAGTTCCAAATTGGAATTTCTTAAAAAGTGATATTTTGGGTGTCAAAAAAGTCATATCTATTAAAAAATGTCTTGTTATTTTACAACCAAACCCTTATTAAAAAAAATTTTGTGGTAAAAAAAGTGATTATTGACCCGTCAAAAGTCCATCCAAACATGTTCTTACTATCTTTGTTATAAGCTTCTTTCATTTCTAAATTTGGTTCTTTATACATTTGTAAAATAATTTATTAAAAATAGGTAATTAACATGTTATGATGTATAATTTAAAATTTATTTAATATATACTTAAACAAAAATTGATTTAATTATATCTAAATTATTTGAAATTATGAGTAAAATTAAATTTATTAAAACTCTAAATTAATTTAAAGTTTAAATTTAAGATATTAATCTCATCCTGTCTTTTAATAAGTTATAACGGCCTTATTTTTTATTATTTAATATTAATATAATTTTTCAATATAACCTAGTCAATATTTTCTTAAATTCGGTTTAAGATTTTTGAGTTGAATTCAAACATAAAAGAAAAAGTTGAATTCGAAGTTATAAAAAATTCAACCCATCTAAATAGCTTATCATAAAAGGAAACAATACCAAAACTTCCCATTTTTTATCTCCAGCAATAAATCTAGGAAACCAACTTCTTATATGGTGCAATTGACCTGTTTCTTGTTGCCGACAATTCATTCATGACTTCATGACCCTAGATTGAGACAAGACGAGGCGTTCGAGTTTCTTACTTGAGGTTGCTTGTACGCCTAATCACAGGCAACACGGCACACGTGATTTGCTAGTTAAATCAAAGATGAAACATGAAAGCTTTGACAAAGCCACTTTAGTTATAATGAAAAAAAGTAAAAGATGGGTCAAGAGCATCTATTGGTTTAGTTCATTAAAGTTACCATCTTTTAAGTACAACCACAAACTTTGATTGGAAGAAGATATTTGCTCAGAATCTACTTTTTGTTTAGCATTGATGCTTAATGAAGTAAAGAAAGGGCAAGCCTTTATGCATTTGCGTGCAATGAAGAAAGCCAAGAAAAAGTTGAGCAACTATATGGCCATAAAGGGTTTAAGCGTAGGTGGCTATTAGGGCCGACCCTATAATTAGCATTGATATTGTGGTTGGAGGTGGCAACAGGGGTTAGGTTCAGCCTGACCTACTTCAAAGTCAGCGTGTCAAGTCTCTATTGACTGACCTCTAACTTGATAGTCCGAACTCGAGTTTATAGAGACTCGACATGTATTAGCAAAACGATATCATTTTATATTTAAATTAAGAAATAATTTGCTATCAGCTGTCTGAGACCGAGTTAGGCCTAAGATTTGAGTTTGGGCTTGTTGCTTAGGACCCGGTCGGGTCTGGGGAGCGTGACCAATTGTTTTCTCTAATTTTGTCTTAACTTTAATTTGAAATTAATGTTCAAATTTTTAACACTTTGAATTTGGAGAATATTTACACTATTTAATATCGATCCGAACTAAAATAATATGATTTTATTAAACTTATGAGTTGAAATTCTTCAACTCAATTTATTATCAATCCTAAAAATAATAACCATGAACATTTATAATATATTACGAAATATTAATAATGATTAATTAGAAATGCAAAATCCCTCTTTCTTTCATAAAATAGGAATTGTAAGGAACTTAACTGTATTTTAATATGAATATGTCACTTATGGATAAGACTATTTGATAGGAATCCACAAGTTATATTATATTATAATATTGTTTCTTTTTTGCTTGCTATTTATAGATATTAGTAACATGGTAAGTGGATTATACTTTTAAATAAAATAATTAAAATTTAAAATTATGAAAATTATTTTAACTATTTTGTTCTTGTCTCGGAGAATAATTAGTGTATAAAATACACCATAAAACGTTTTAAAAGACTAACTAAAAATTAAATCGATAAGATAAAATATTTAAGATCTAAAAGTTTTAATTAATATTAGACTGTCATAAAACTGATTAAAACTTAAATAAAATTAAAGAAATTAAATAAAAATTGAAGAAGATTATTCTTAATTATCGAAAAGTTTAAAATTAATTGAAAAAGGAAATCACTAAATAAAAATTAAAAAGATTATTTTAGTTTATAAAAATTAATTAGTTTACAACACCTGATTGTTTAATCAATAAATTGACTATTTTTTAACAATGGAGATTATTAAATTAAACTGATTGTTTAATCGATAATTAGTTAATTAGTACAAAACATTAGGTGATAGTTAGAAAAAGAAGATTATTTCCCTTCTTTCTTCTATTGGATAGTCACATGTGGGTATTTTTAATACTCTTTTTCTTATACGAGTATGGAAAGATACGAAAATAATCCTCATAAGAACTAGACTTTTTATTGAGGTCAAATAGAGCCCCTCATAGGACAAACAATAATACTAAGCCGCTTGCTTCATATAGACTTCAATCCTACTCTAGTTGCTTTTTATCGACTCTGATATCATGTTAGGTTTACAATGAACCTACGGACTCATATGAGGAGAAAAGTTAGACCACGCATAAATTTAAATAAGGTTCTGTCATAAAATTAATTGACAATAGGTAGAGTAGCTCACTAGACTTATATGTTAGTTTTTTTCTCTCTTTCTTAAATGTAGGACACTCACATGTGAGAATCTTCAACACAACTCATATATTATTATCTTTATTTTGTTATCTTATGTTTTACATTTTATTTAAAGATGATAACTAAACTCGAGCTCGGCCCGACTTGTCCTGCATCAGCTTGAGACCTGACCTATTATAATAAAAAATATAACATTTTCTTAAAATGACATTAACTTTTACTTTTTAAATTTTAAAAAAATCAAGTCAGGTTTAGTTAAGCCCGAGCCTGGCCCCCAAATTGTCATCCCTAATTTTTATCTACTAAAAACTCATCAATCTTGTTAAGTAATATTTTAAGGTTAAAAGGGATAAGCCTACAATTAAGTTTTTAACAGATTTTTAAATAAGCTCTTCAGATGTTTTATATTTATGATGTGTTATGATCAACATTTTGCAAAAGATTTAAACAAATTGTTATTGATATCTTTAGTACTATTTTGTACTCATTGCACCTTAAATAAGATACAAAAATGACAACTAAAATAATGACAAAGACTTATTTAAATTTTTTGTGTAATATAAAGTGAAAATCACAGGTATAGTTGATATCTAAAATTTTATTTTGAATTATATCAAATTGGTTTAAATTATTTAATTATGACACCACACGTGGTAAATTTGTGATGATATTCTAAAAATTGAAAAAAATGACTTTAATGTACTATTAATATGATTTGAAAAATATTAAAATATAACGTAATATTATAAATAACGATAAAGATTTACTTAATTAAAAAATCAAATTGCAATTTAAACTTTGGCATATAATTGACCTTTAACATTAATATTTGTTTAATTTATAATATTTTTAAATATTAGTGTAATTTATAATTGCTACTAGTAAACTATTTATTTTTTTTAACGAAGGAACCCGCAGTTGCGACCCTTTAGATGCGCACTAGGTAAATTTTCGGATTGATGCAATAACCTGTAAATCACGTCAATCAGGTACTTCACACTAAGCAAGTCTTGTACAACAAGTTTGATCAAAAGAGAGTAAGTAACGGGTTTTTGACCCCATACCTCTCTAGTCTACCAACTTGACCACCCCTTAAAGGCAAATACATTATTCAAATAATACAATGGTTTAATATTATTATTCAAATATCCATATCTTGTTCAAAGATCAAGGCCGTTTCTAATGTTTTATAAGCCCTGGGCGAAGCAAAAAAGGGAGGCCCAATAAATCGACAGTATACAAATATATAAATTTTAAAAATATATATTTATTATTACTATTTAATATCCATATCAATATATAAGTTCACATGCTCAAATGATCATAATATCAACTAATAATATCTTACTAATTTTAAGTAAATTTAATATTATGTTAATTTAAATAAATATAAATAAAATAAAAAAGAATAAATTTTGTGACACTTAAATAATAATATAAAAATAAATAACACTTTTTAGATTAAAATAATTAAAATAATAAAGTCAATAATTAATTATTTAATTATATATTTTTCGAAGTAGGTTACAACTATTAAATTAACCTTAAATAAAGAAAATTATCTAACAATAGGCCTTAACGAGAGTGAGCCTTAGATAAGGTGTTGCCCCTGCCCTTACCTATGGTCGGGACCATCATAGATAATGAGGTCTCCAATTCTCTACTACAACCTTATCATGTCCTTGAACTTTACCAACAATATGTTAATAACTATCTATGATTAACTTATAATCAAGTTAATTAACGTTAAACCGACTTGAATCCGTAAAGATCGTGAAGGCCGAGCCCAAGTATAATAAACTTAAATCGAACTAATTTTATAAGCAAATCGCTCTTATTTAAATGATGATATGAGTATTTTTAATTTTTTATTCATAAATTTTGTTATATAGTAATGGACCAACGAGGCCATGGGACATTTTGTTTTCAATAAATGCCAAATTCCCAACAAAGCATCCCATGTTGTGCTACCTTGTTTCTTGATCCAATCCCACAAGACATGTCTTTTTGTTTTCTCTCTTTCATATCGTTTTAGTTGTAATGTGTACGCGTGAGTTCATAAGTTATCAATTGACGATGGGGAGAAAACATCCAATTAAGTAGTAGTACATTGAAAAGGTTGCTTACCTTTGACATTTCTTGTCTCGTCCAATTCCAATCCAACATTTTTGCCATCTTTGTTTTTTTTCAAACAAAGAAAACATTCAAGAATCACTGCCTAACGCCAATTACTTCGACAAATTGCAATCTCTGGCCACGCTGTGTCCAATGTCTTCCCCCACTGCCGCAGCTGTTACTGGACCCACAGCCAAGAAGGTCCGCATTCGGGAGCGAGAGGAAGACCCCCCCTCCACCCTGCCTGACCAGACCCCTCCCCAGAGTTACAGCGCGGCGTTAACAGGCCCTCGTCGCCTTGCAACCAACTCAATTGACTTACCTTGGCCTGAGGAGGAACCCATTGAATTGTCAGAAGGCGTCATCACTTTGGTACAGGGTGCACACGGTATTGGGGTTGAACTCTCCAACATTTTCAAAGCGAAACTCGACCATATCTGGGTCAATGCCGTCGTGGTCAAGCTCCTGGGCCGCAAAATCGGGTTCAACCTGCTGAAGGATCGCCTCCAGTCCCTCTAGACTCCTACAGGCCCCCTAAAACTTATTGATTTAGAAAATGATTTTTTTCTTATTAATTTTAAGGAAGAATCTGATTACCTTCATGCTTTGACGCAGGGCCCGTGGATCCTCGCCGGTCATGTCCTCTCCGTGCAGCCCTGGTCGCCTGACTTTCGACCCTCTTCCGGCAAAATCACCCACGCTGTCGCGTCGGTTCGTTTCCCAGACCTACCCATTGCCCGATACCATCCTTCCATACTTACCGCGTTAGGTAATCTCGTCGGGCGAACCGTGAAAATCGATGAGACAACCCTGCAAGCTTACCGAGGTCGCTTTGCCCGGGTGGTGGTAACTCTGGACCTCAGCTCCCCTCTCCGCTCAGTGATCGAACTGGACGGCGAGCAGATTCGCGTTGCCTATGAGGGCCCCCCGCAGATCTGTTTTCACTGCGGCCGTGTCGGACACGGGTCCTCCACCTACCCCGTTTGCCCGGCCTCATCGGACGTGCCCGACTCTCCTCCAGTTCACCTGGCCCCGTCTGCACCAGCCGAAAGCAGCTCCGCCCCACTTCCTCCCTCTGACAGCCCCGCCCCCTTTGGTCCATGGATGCAAGTTCAATGGCGCGCTGGCCGGACCCCTAACCCCGCCACGGGCAAAACTTCCAGTGACTCCACCGGTCCTCCCATTGGGTCGCGAGGCTCGCGATTCACGGCGCTCGTAGCTCCTGAGGCGTCCCATCCCCCAACGGATCGCGCCCCAACGGGCACTGACCCCCCAACGGATCGCCTGCCCATTTCGCCTCTCTCCCATTCGGCTGCGTGACAAGACCACTCCTCTCGCCCTAGACGCGTCTCAGCTGGTTTAAAATCAGCTACGCCAAGCACGACGTCGTCTGCGCCATGGCAGCCTCGCCTGATGGGCCAAGCCCAGCCTGCCAAACACCCAGCCCAAGTCACCTCACCCCTTCCCCTGCAGGCCCCTTCTCCCCTTGGCCCAGTCCATCCAAGCCCAACCCCCACCCCCTCCCATCTCTGGCCTCTAGTGGCCCGGCTGTCTCGGCCCAAGCACCCTGCCCTTCCGGGCCCACGTCTAGCCACCTCGCCCTCTCCATTCCATCTCATGCGGACCTGGTTGTTTCCGACCTCGACCTGACCTTGCCCGTCCCAGTTCCCTCACAGGCCAGCGACATGGATGAGGACTCAGGCGGCCCACGCAGCTCTCACCCCCCACCTCTTCCCTCCAAGACCACCTCCGAGTCAACCCATCCCCGCCCCCCGGACCCTCCTCCACAGCCAAATACTGAGGTCCTTATTGCAGATCAAGATAACCAAATGGCCGATTCCGGCCCAGGGCCCACACTCTCTCCAGCTCCGGACCAGACCAGTTCTGTGGTCAATCTCCCTTCCGCTTGATTTTATCCTGTCTACTTTTTGTCATGACGATTTTTATTTGGAATTGTCAAGGGGCTGGAGGTCGGTCCTTCAAGCCCATCATGAAGAATTACATACGTATTCATAAACCTCGCCTTGTTGTCCTAGTGGAACCTCGTATCAGTAGTGGTCGGGCAGAGAAAGTCATCCATACTCTGGGCTTTGACCACTCCTTCCGGGTTGAAGCAGAGGGGTTTTCAGGCAGAATCTGGCTAATGTGGACACCCGAAATTACAGTCAGCTTACGCTTCGCTCACCGCCAATTTGTGCATACCAGTATCGAGTGGGGCCGCTCCCAAATTGAGTTCACAGCCATTTATGCTAGCCCGTCCCATGCCTTTCAGAAGTTCCTCTGGCACTACCTCCCCTACATAGAGCGCACTGTCACTCACCCTTGGCTCCTAGGTGGCGACTTTAATGCCAAATTGGATAGCCGCGATAAACGGGGTGGCTCTCGGCTTCAACCCATAGTCAACCCTCATTTTCGCGATTGTGTGCATCTCTGCAATCTTCAGGAAGTCGCTTTTGCAGGGCCTCGTTACAACTGGCGTCGCAGGCAGGTTAGGGCTCGGTTAGACCACGTGTTTTGTTCTCCTTCTTGGCACGACGAGTTCCCCTTTACCAGGGTTACGCACCTACCTTTTTTGAAATCTGATTATCGGCCCCTCCTCATCACTTTTTCTAGCCCTGTCCCTCACCCGCCGTTACAGCGACCTTTCCGGTTTCAATCAGCTTGGCTCACGCATGAGGACTTCGGTCGAGTCGTTGCTGAACACTGGCCTCATTCGTTGTTGAACCTCAGTGGCGCGTTGGCTCACTTTTCGGACATCCTTTCCCTCTGGAATAATGACACTTTTGGGAACATTTTTCACCGCAAAAAACGTCTCATGGCCCGCTTGGCCGGCATCCAACATCCCTTGGAAGATTCTGACTCGTCATCCCTCCAGGCACTTGAGGCGTATTTGCAGACTGAATTAGAGTCTGTTCTGACGCAGGAAGAACTTTTCTGGCATCAAAGTTTTCGCAGTCAATGGCTCACAGAGGGTGACAGGAACACTGCCTACTACCACACTGTCACCAAATCCAAGCGTCGTCAAACTCGCATCACCTCTTTAACTACCGAGGATGGAACCGTTCACATCGACCCTCTGGCCCTCCGGGACTTAGCCCGTTGTCACTTCATGGATCTCTACCGATTAAATGAGCCTTCTTCCCCTGGTTGGCACCTTCAGGGACATTTTCCCACCCTTCCCCAGACCACCACTGATGATCTCACCCGGCCGTTCTGCCCTGAGGAAGTCCGAACTGCTTTCTTCTCCATGGCGCCTGAAAAAGCGCCTGGCATTGACGGTTTACTAGTTTTATTTTACCAGTCTCAATGGGAGATTATCGGTCAGTCTGTGACGGATTTCCTACAACAGGTCTTTAGTCACGGCCTCTGGGACGATAATCTCAACCGTACCATTCTAGTACTTATTCCCAAAATCCCGTCACCGACTTCGCTCCGTCAATTCCGACCGATCGCCCTCTGTACCATCTTATACAAAAGCCTCACCAAGATTCTGGTTAACCACATTAAACCGTATCTCGGTGACCTGGTCTCTCCTACGCAATGCAGTTTCGTCCCAGGCTGCCTGATCACCGACAATATCATCATCACCCAGGAAGTCATTCATTCCATGTGAAGGAAATCCGGACGTACGGGGTTCATGACCATCAAAGTAGATTTGGAAAAGGCATATGATCGTCTTCATTGGACCTTCATCCATGAAACTCTTCTGGATGTGGGCCTTCCGGGCACTCTTGTTACCCTCATCATGAAATGCATCACTTCGGTCTCCCTCCAAGTTAACTGGCAGGGGGATTTAAGTGAACC
>JANIJH010000225.1:2613004-2646659 GCA_024520975.1 Erythroxylum areolatum | reverse complement strand
GGTTTGCCAAATCCTAAGTGGGAGCTTAGGTAGAGGACGTAGGTCTTAGCACCAAACCTCTATAAAAACAGTGTTTGTTCTTCTTCCTTACTCTTTACATCTAATTTTGTTTAAATTATTTTTGTGTGAATTAACTTCTGATTTTATTGTAGATTTTTACAAAAAGCTTTAAAGATCTATTCAACCCCCCCTTCTAGATCGTTCACAGCTTCGTTTGACCAGGTAACCGTTATTGGAGATACTCTTAACTCTTTTTGTGCCGCTTCTGGGCAACGGGTGAGTCTAGCTAAATCCCGTTGCTTTTTCTCCCGTAACACCTCGTCCTCTACTTGTCACTCCCTCAGCAGCGCCTTGGGTGTATGCAGGACCAATGATTTGGGCCGGTATCTTGGCGTCCCCCTTCTTCATCAGCGGGTCACTCGTCGCACTTATCAACCCATTCTGGACAAGGTCCACCAGTGTCTCTCGGACTGGTCGGCCAAATTTCTTTCCTTCGCGGGCGTCTTACGCTGCTTCAATCGGTCTTAGTTGCCATTCCAAGCTACACCATGCAGACTGTCCGCCTCCCTCGTCGTCTCTGTGACGCGATAGAACGGGCCATGCGCCAATTCCTATGGGGTTCGTCGCACACTCAACGCAAACTACACCTTGTACACTGGAACGACGTGTGCCGACCTAAGGAATTAGGCAAGCTCGGCATTCGACGCATTAAGGAAACCAATGATGCATTTCTTGCTAAACTCGGCTGGACCCTCGTCACCAATCGGACCACATTGTGGGTTCAGGTGCTCGCTGGCAAATACCGCTTCGATGCTGATCACATTCCCCCCTCCTTGCCTACCACCGGGGGATCTATGATGTGGAGAAGCATCCAAGCTACCTGGCCAATCGTTCTTCAAGGCCTGAAATGGATGATCGGAGATGGCTCCAGGACGCGCTTCTGGCTCGACCCATGGGTGGTGGGCATTGGGCCACTTCTCCCTCACGCCACTCATTCTATTCCCGAAGCCTCCCTGCTCTTGCCTACCTCCACTTTTGTTACTTCTAGTGGCCACTGGGATTGGGCCAAATTCCAATCGTGGATTCCTTCCTCGATATGTCGGCTTATCGCCGGTAGTTTCCCACCCCATCCCCTCCTTGACCCTGATAAACTAATCTGGGGTGCTTTAGACAACGGGCTTTTTATAATTGAGTCGACTTACTCCATGCTTTTAGGTCACGACTCCGAGGCGTCGCACGGGATTTAGCCGACCATTTGGCAGTGGTCGGGACCGCCACGTACCCGCTCATTTCTCTGGTTGCTCGGGCGTGATCGGCTCCTCACGAATCAGCATAGGGTTCAACTGCAACTCACAGCGAACAGCCGTTGCCCTCACTGTTCTTTCGATGAGTCTTCCCTTCACGCAGTAAGGGATTGTTCTAACGCTCGTAGGGTCTGGACCATGCTGTGCCCTCACCTCACTACGTCCGCTTTTTTCACTCAGTTCTTCGGGAATGGTTGCACAATAATCTCCACATCCGTAGCCGGGTTCCGGGCCATGATTGGGCGACCGTTTTCGGGCTCACCTGTTGGCTTCTCTGGTCTTGGAGGAACAAGTCGGTATTTGATACTCATTTTACTTGGCCCGCTTCCCCTGACGCTCTCATTTTGTCTTATGCAGATCATCTCCATCAGGTGTCCGCGAGGCGCAACACCCCTGGCCGCCGACTCCAGCCCCGTTCTGAGCTTCTCCTCAGTTGGACAAAGCCACCACCGGGATGGATCAAATTGAACACTGATGGGGCCAGTAACCATACTTCTTTCACAGCGGCTGCTGGTGGCATTTTGGGGGACAGTGCCGGCAATTGGCTGGGAGGTTTCACTCAGAACCTGGGTTGGTGCACTCCCCTATCTGGAGAACTCTGGGGCGTCTTCACCGGTCTCTCCCTCGCCTGGCAACTGGGTTTTCGCCGCATTGAGCTGGAGGTGGACTCGGTCGCAGTATACACCCTGCTCGCCTCAACTGCGCGCCGCATTCAAGCGGCCAATCCTATTGTCCTGGGCATCCACGAGTTACTCTCCCGCAATTCGTCTGTTGCACATCGACACGTCTACTGAGAGTGCAACATATGCGCAGATTGACTGGCCTCCCAAGCAGTCCACTCCACTGTTGGGGTTACTTTTTTTGACACTACACCCTCCGGGTGCCATCACTTCCTCATTGAGGATCAGTCCGGGACCTGTGTCCCACGCACTGTTATGTAATTAACTCCGGCTTTCCCTTTTAAAACAAAGAAAACTTCATTTTGTTACGATGAATTTATATCAATAAAGTTTTTATCAGTTGAATTTTTATCAATAGATTTTTTAAAAGAAAAGTTTTTTTAAAAAACTAGTTGACTGTTAATTAAAAAATAGTCTTTTTGAAACAGCTTCATACAGCAAATTGTTTGACAACATAAAAATAAAAAACACTTTTAATTTTAACTATATTTTATTTTATAATAAAAATTATTTTAAAAATATATTAAACAATATGTAAAGTATAATTATTAATTATTATATAATTTTAAACTATATAAAACATAAATGAAAATATATCTAACAAAATCTTGTATATAGATTATAACATAAGTAAAACTAATATAAATATATATATATATAAATCAAATAATATTTTATAACACAAAAAATAAGCGTGAAAATGAGTTTGTAGATATTATAGGAATTATGTGTAAAACATAAGAACAAAAAAGATTAAAAAATAGATTCATTAATTGACCTGAAAAATTTACCTTAAAAAATATTTTTTAGAAGATCCAAATTTGGACTTCTTAAAAAGCTGTATTTTAGCTGCAAAATAAGTCATATCTATTAAAAAAGTATTTTTTATTTTACAGCTAAACATTCATTTTTTAAAAAACAATTAGTATTTTTGTCACGAGCTTCTTTCATTTCCAAATTTGGTTCTCTATACATTCCTAAAATAATTTATTAAAAATAGGTAATTAACATGTTATTATGTACAATTTAAAATATATTTAATATATACTTAAACAAAAAATTGATTTAATTATATCTAATTTATCTGAAATTATGAGTAAAATTCAATTTATTAAAACTCTAAATTAGTTTGAAGTGTAAATTATTTTAGACTTTGAACTAAAATTTGAATTTAAATTTAAGAGACTCATCTCATCATATTTTTTAATAAATTATAATGGTCATATTTTTATTATTTAATATTAATATAAAATTTCATTATAACCGAGTCAATATTTTTTTAAACTCGGTTTAAAATTTTTTAGTCTAATTCAAATATATAAAAAGTTGAATTGGAAGTTGTACAAAATTCAACCCATCCAAATAGCTTATCATAAAAGGAAACAATACCAAAACTTGCCATTTTGATCTCCAGCAATAAATCTAGGAAACCAACTTCTTCTATGGTGCAATTGACGTGTTTCTTGCTGCCGACAATTCATTCATGACTTCATGATCCTAGATTGAGACAAGACGAGGCGTTCGAGTTTCTACTTGAGGTTGATTGTACGCCTAATCACAGACAACACGGCACACGTGGTTTGCTAGTTAAATCAAAGATGAAACATGAAAGCTTTGACAAAGCAACTTTAGTTATAATGAAAAAAAGTAAAAGATGGGTCAAGAGCATCTATTGGTTTAGTTCATTAAAGTTACCATCTTTTAAGTACGACCACAAATTTTGATTGGAAGAAGATCTTTGCTCAGAATCTACTTTTTGTGTTAGCATTGATGCTAAATGAAGTAAAGAAAGGGCAAGCCTTTGTGCATTTGTGTGCAATGAAGAAAGCCAAGAACAAGTCAACCATATGGCCATAAAGG
Organism: Erythroxylum areolatum; assembly: GCA_024520975.1. Taxonomy (NCBI): domain Eukaryota; kingdom Viridiplantae; phylum Streptophyta; class Magnoliopsida; order Malpighiales; family Erythroxylaceae; genus Erythroxylum; species Erythroxylum areolatum. The sequence goes on along the minus strand of JANIJH010000225.1, from coordinate 2,642,815 downwards.
GTTTAAGCATAGGTGGCAATTAGGCCCGACCCTATAATTAGGATTCATATTTTGGTTGGAGGTGGCAATAGGGCTGAGGTTCGGCCTGCCCTGCTTCAAAGTCAACGAGTTAAGTTCAGATTGATTGATCTCTAACTTGATAGCTCGAGCTCGAGCTTATTGAGATTCGACATGTATTAGCAAAACGACATAATTTTAACATTTAAATTAAGAAACAATTTGCGCTCAGCTGTCTTGGGCCTAGTTAGGCCTAGGACTTGGGTTCGAGTCAGTTGCCTGGGGCCTGATCGGGTTTGGGCAGTGTAACCAATTGTTATCTCTAATTTTGTCTTAACTTTAATTTGAAATTAATGTTCAATTTTCTAACAACTTTAATTTGGAAAATATTTACACTAAATATCGATCCAAACTAAAATAATATGATTTTATTAAACTTACGAATTGAAATTCTTCAACTCAATTTATTAGCAATCCTACAAATAATAACTATGAACATTTATAGTATTTTACCAAATATTAATAGCGATTACTTAGAAATGCAAAATCCCTCTTTCTTTCATAAAATAGGAATTGTAAGGAACTTAATTGTATTTTAATATAAATATGTCACTTATGGATAAGACTATTTGATAGGAATCCACAAGTTATATTATATTATAATATTTTTTCTTTTTTGCTTGCTATTTATAGATATTAGTAACATGGTAAGTGGATTAGATTTTAAATAAAATAATTAAAATTTAAAATTATGAAAACTATTTTAACCATTTTGTTCCTATCTCGAAGAATAATTAGTGTATAAAATACACCGTAAAAAATAAAAAAGACAAATTAAAAGTTAAATTGAGAAGATAAAATATTTAAGATTTAAAAGTTTTAATTGATATTAGACTGTCATAAAATTTATTAAAATTTAAATAAAATTAAATAAATTAAATAAAAATTGAAGAAGATTATTCTTAATTATCAAAAAGTTTAAAATTAATTGAAAATGGAAATCACTAAATGAAAATTAATCAGTTTATTTTAGTTTATAAAAACTAATTGGTTTACAACAACTGATTGCTTAATCAATAAATTGACCAGTTTTTAATAATAGAGATTATTAAATTAAATAGAACTGAAAAGTTAAAAATCGAACTAAAAAGTTGGCCAGTTTAAAATTTTTAATGTTTAACTGATTGAACCAATTTTTGTAAAAATATATCATAATTAAACAAGATTGTTTATGTTGCCATAATGTTGGAATTACTCTTGTAGAGCGTATGAATTACTGTTGACAACAAAGCCTAAGTTTCTATGCTGTTTTCAGTAGAAGTAACTGATGACATTTTGTATCAATGGTGGATCTGAAAGGATTGCATTTTTCAGTTGCAGATCGCATGTGCAGATCTGGTGCCATAGACCTTATTTGTGAATGGGTTTGCAAGCACATCTTATGAGCCAAGCCTTGGGTAAAATGTCTGGAAATGCTTCAAAAGCTGGTTGTACTTTCATCTTCCTTAATTAAATAAGATACAAGGTATTATTGAATGCAAAATGAGTTAGATTCAACATCTCCGTACTTGTGCTATGAAATTGAAATCATGGATGTTTCTTTTCCATTTCAATATATTTAATCCTTTTTCTATTTCGAACTACTTTCATAGTTATCAAGGCCATAAAAGCCCCCTCAAATCCTGTCTCATTAACCTTGGCCCAATCCTGTCTCAGTCCATCCCAACTATCTGATCCTTTGTCCTATTAATCCTGGCTCAACTCTGTCCCAATTTATCCCAACCATGATCCTCTGTTCCATTAACCTGACGCAACCCTGTTTCAGTCTCAACCATCTATTAAATAGATGGTTGGAATGGACTAAGACAAGATTGAGCCATTAAATAAATGGTTGGAATGAACTGAGACAAGATTAAGCCAGGGTTAATGGGACAGAGGATCACGTCCCCACACAAGCAAGCTGAGTTTGAAATCATATTTGGAGGACTGAGTATTCCGTTTTCCGTTTTCAGCATCCCTACTGTGGACTATCTTCTCAATCTGTCTTGACTTTGAACTCTATGCAGGGTTGTGTTATGGATTGTGCTGAAATGATGGATGTTGTAGTGAAGAAAGGTTTTTAACTTGGCTACTCATTCCTGACAAGGGATTGTATTCATTTTGTTGGTTATTGGATACCTTTCGGTATCTGTGTCACCTACAACTTTTTCCATGTCTTGTGTTGCTTTGCTTTGTGTCTCCTCTGTTCTCTGTCTGCAAAAAGGTTGGGAGAAGAAATAGAAGAGGTTTGGGTACTTGTACCTTAAACACATTGCCCGAGTCTAGTTTTGGCATTACTGGCAAACCAGTATCAAATATGTAGCGGATTTGCACACTCTAGCCAAAATGAATCCTATTTTGGCTAGTGCTATGATGCATTAGTTTGTGCAGATTGTTTGTTTTTTGTTGCCTATAGTCCAACTGATCAAATAAAGCTTTGTATAGATTACGAGTACTCCGTTCTCTTTCAGTGCCATAGTCAAGGAGCATTCCACTAAAACTTGCATTAGCAGACAGTGAGAGGGATGATGGCAGATGAAACTGTAACCGCGGGGTCTCTGAGCCTGAGAAACTCATTGCTGCTACCGCTTCACGATGAGTATACTTCTGATTCTGATGATGGATAATGCATGTGGAGGAAAAACTAATACCTTTTTATGTTGAAAAGGATCAGGAGAGAACAACATATGATTGCAGAAGCATAAAACACAGAAGCACAATCTTACCTTCATGCATGTAAACACCAATTGTGTGCAATTTTGGACAGATACCTTGTGTCTTGCTTAGCAGATCAGCTGAAAATGTAGCAGGATTAATGTAGCTCTGATGGAGTCCAAATGTTTGGCGCTCAAGCTACGTTTCAATGTAAATGGATGAGAGGCGTGTGTAAATGGGTCTTCAAAACTAAACCCCACATCACTTGTAGAACAAGTCTTCAATAACGAAGCATCAATTACTTGAACATCCAGAAAAGGGCTTAGTTACACTTGAAATATGTAAAGATTGCTTTAATTACAACAAAAGAAATGAGAACAATATTTCACCTAAAAGATTTGATTATAACTTGCAATATTATACACAGTTATATGGACTCACACCATAATCTCAATAAGATGGAATGCTTAAGAAGCTAATAGTTAACCTAGCAATTGTAATAGCAGCTCCTGCTTAATAAAGAAACTTCCCTCCAAAAAACCTCCAATGAATTTGTGCACTAAGTACGCTGAATAATCTACTTAAATGGCCCAGTTTGGGGAAAGACTTCCAAATTTCACAGTAATGCTCCACAGAACAACTTGGGAAATGCAACCGAAGTCTTACTTACGGCCTCTGATATGTATTTGTAGTGGATCTCCACCGTGGAAATGGTAGTTGTTCTGATTCTTTTACATGGATCTTCCGTAAAAGATTTGCAGATCAATGGCTAGACAGTTCAAAAGTTGAATGTCATCTTTTCTAGCATCTCAATGACAGGATCTGCAATAGATACACCAAAAAGAAGAACAATAAGAATTTCTCCTAGAACAAAACATCTTCACAGTTTAATTCATGGCGCAATATTCAACTACAATAGTTCATGGTGTTAAAGCTAAAATGCCAAGTGTCATAAGAGCTAAGTGAAACAGATATATACACTTAGGCCAGAAGAAACCAATTCAAACAACTACACTTCCAGTAAGGACCAAAAGAAACCGAATAAAACTAGCATACCAATTGTTCTTATGGAACAGGTATATATACTTAGGGCGGAAGAAACCAATTCAGACTACAGTTCCAGTAAGGACCAAAAGAAACCGAGTAAAACTAGCATACCCATTGGTTAAGCAGTGCCAGTTATTAATCTTTCTCGTTGATCTAACTTTTTGACATTTATAATCCCCAATAGAACTTGAAAGCTGAAGAATGCGCAAAACATGTATGCTGCCATGGCTGGTACCTGGAAATTTGACCATTTGAATATACAGAATTGGAAATGAAAGCTCAGGCATAGATAAGATTTCATAAAAAACACTGTTTTTAGTGGATAACTTACTCGAATAGAATTGAGATACAAAACTGTTGCAAGGTTTATTAGACTGCCAGCAGCTACAGCCTGTTTGAAGTCAATAAGTCATGTAATCATAAATGAAGCTTGATAGAGTATATCATCGATTTTTTCTGTCTAGGACACGGGAAATATAAAACAAATGTAACCTTATATACAGTAGAAGTACTAAAAATGCTATAACTAAAATGCGAGACAACAACACTGATTTCAGAAAGTTTTGACACAATGAAGCTGCTATATAATTTTGTTGAGACGATTTTATCTTCAGCTACATACAGTTTTAGTGAGTGCTTGTTACATGTAGAACAGCAATGGATCGTCAACAATACTAAGACACAAATAGAAGCAAGCACCTCAAATGTGAAGCATGCAAATTTCCAAAGTATAGTTGCGTATCTTTTTTAAAAATGCAAGGAGCATAGAAGCTAACACATTAAAAACCATTTAAAAAACTTTAGATCAAGCAATTCGATGGTTTTTTTTTGAAATAGAGGTGTCAATGCAATAAGTGTCATGCCGAATAATAGCTCAAAAAAGAAATAAAAGGGAGATGTTGACAAAAAAACTCCCAGCAAGTTCTAAACCAAAACTACAAGGAGAAAAAAAAAAAACACTCACACTTCCTACTGTCTTCTGAACTGCTGCAACACGCTGGAATGCCCTTTCAGACTCTAGAGTTCGAACCCGAAGTTTCAGATCACCTTGCTCCTGTATAACCATATTATATGCTAAAGAACATCAGTGGAACTCACAGGATAGGTGAAGGGTTGGATGTTCAAAAATCAACGGAATTGCAACAGTCAGAAATGGAAAGGTGTCCAGAGTCCCACCAGTCGTTGGATGGTTTCAGCAAGCTTTTCAACTCTATCACCCTGTCTAAATAAGTTATAGAATGCACGAGATTGCCTGTTCCATCTCTTTTGAAGGTCCTAAACATTTATAAATAAGCCAGACTTAACAATTTGTTGATGCGCAAGTTAGAGAAAAATCAAGATGGTCCTAATTCACATTTGATTCTCTACATCAACTAAACAAATAAATCATAGTTATACCTTCAATAAAACTTCAATTCCAGCCTCACGAAACCTTAGCAATTCAAGTGCATAACTACAAGGCAAAGGATGTTATAGTTAGATTCAATGCATGTAGCCATCCATACACAGAAAATAAAGGTGAGATAACTCCAGTGGATTTTGATGCATTATACTCACGGTTTTGCAATCTCCGTAATATCAAACCGAGGGTCAAGGCCTTTTCCAATTCCATCCAGTACTGCAGATGGAACAGCTCATTCATCAAACACTAACAGTGCACATAGTATCATATCAATAAAATTAATTGTTATTTTAGTACCACCTGAAAATGCTCTGACAACAAACGTGAAAGTGGCAGGAAACCGGAAAGGTTGGTCTGCAGCAATTGCTAATAAATCTTCACCTGTTAAGAAAATATAACACCTATCAGAAAGCATTCATCCTCAGGTTCATATTCAAGTGCAGATACATGATGATGGGGAATCAAAGTTGAACAATTAAGAAATAAGAAGTCTAGTAATAGACTCGATATTGATCTGTTTGGCAATAGTCTTATGATGGATATCATACAGATAAGAAAATAAAAGATCCTCCTTTAATAACTGTACATATTCAACAATATGCACGTTGAGCATGAATTCTTGAAATCAGTTGACTGCAATTGAACACATGTAAAACAACATTCATGTAAATTACAATAAAATACCAATTGCAGCCAAACGTTGCTTCTTCTTCTCTATCTTTTCCTCCTTGGACAGTGGCTTTTTAAATCCAAGTTCTGCAGCAGCCATCTCTCTCTCTCTTCTTTGTGCTGCTAGTCTCTCTTCAAAACTGCCAAAATCTGAAATTAGGATTCCATAATTGAACTAGTCTCAACCAATAGAAACTAATTTATTTCACCTTCTACATCTTGCAAGATTATTCCAAGTTATCAATGTTTCCATTAAAAGCTCAAAATGCAACTTGAATAAACATACGTAGCACAGAATCTGTTGGCCTAATGTTTAGATATTCAATGAACAAATGTGGAATGAACTCCAAATCTTGCTAATTCATTTATCTCTCTTTTCCTTATAAGATTGTTTGAATTTTAACAAGAATAGTTCAATTCATGTTGCCAATTCTTCAAACTCATTGATTGAAAATAGAGATATTCAAAGTTATAATCTCATCAGAACTGAAAAGAAGCCCACAAAATTATTATGTTTGCTAGAAGCACCTATTTAGGAAGAACTGTGCAGTACGTCTGACAGCTGTCATGTCTCCAGTGGGCACAAGGACACCCATTTGGACCATTGCTTGAAGGACCTACACTAGCGCAAAAAAAGAAAAAAAAAACCATGAACACTTAATTAAACTAGATCACGCCAATGGCAACATATTTCAAGCATCACAGCATTGACAGTCTTGAGATCTTGAACAAGAACAGTTACACATAAGCTCACCTTATCAGGATCCTTCTCATAAATTCCATAAAAAGATTCTAGCAACCCTTCTCTGATGTTTGAACTGATGCTGCAATATGCCAAAGAATTTGACCAAAAGACACAGAAATTAGTGAACAAACTTGGATGGGATACTTGGTGCACAGAACTAAATTGAGTAGAAAGTACCTTCCCATCATTCCGAAGTCATAAAAGATCAACCTACCACCATTGACATCATCAACAGCAATATTCCCTGGATGCTGCAGCAAAAGGATATAGATGGTACATGAAAACAAGCACTAGATCTTTCTTTCCACAGATTATAGCCACAAAGAAGTTTAAAAAAATGCTTTGACGATGACTCCCTGATTTCAAGCCCTTCTCAAGTGCCATTAGATCAGCTAGATAATATTTGAATCATTAAGGAACTCACTCAACATATCAAGCTTTTGGATTGAAGGATTATGACATAATATCAAAACCATTTATGAAATAAAGTTTTGAGTTCAAACCAAGCTACAATTGATCGTAGTGGAGTTGTGATTTGTTTTGAGTTGTCAACGGTTCATGAATTTTAGGCTACTCTTTGAATCATTATTGCCTCACCTAGTCCAAGTGGAAGAATACAAAGGTGGATAAATGATTTCTTGATGCAGCTTGAAAAGCAACCAACACATCATTTTCAATTTGCTTCAAATTTTCTGAAACTTATAGTCTATTGAAAATAATATAAAGTTCAACACTGTAAACGAAAACAGGCAAACGACTCACAGGATCAGCATGGAAAAAACCATGAGACAGAATTTGTTCCAAGTAAGATTCAACAGCATATCGACCCAGCCTGCAGAAGATAATTAAGCAAACAGCTCATTCATTTTCGGAAGTATCAATAAAGTAGAATTGAGGTTCTATTCTGACATGACTTGACTAAGTTGACAGCATGAGTTAATATTAACCTTTTGCGGTCAACGCCCAATTGATCTAGTGCTTGTATCTTGTTTATTTTAATGCCTGGAACATATTCCATTGTCAGAACCTGTATGAAGATAAGTAAACAAATAAATCATGAGAAGAAATCCTACGGATAATTATTAAGAAACTTAAACATTGACAATTGTTAACAAAAACCTGCGGCGTAGTGTATTCCCACAGAATTGTAGGGACTTTCACATAATCCATATCATTGAAATTAGCAGCAAAAAGCTCCGCATTAGCAGCTTCCTTGGTATAGTCAATCTCCTGGAAATGTTAAATGTTGTTAGTTGTAATCATAACAAGGAAGTAACTAGAGAATGTATCATATGTCATCTTTATCATATTTTGCAATCTGATTTTAGGATAAAAACGTTGATAAATGAAAGAGTACGGCTTCCCATCATTATTATTTTCATTAGACTGCAGAAAATTGATAGTCAGAATAATATCATTTCTTTTGCTAAAACCCAATATGTTCTACGTTTCAGAATGCTAAACACAAGACAAGGGTCTGAAAACAACCATTTCAACCTCTCTACTACAACTATTGGCAATGACAAATCTCCTAGCTGTCGCAGTAATCCCAGAGAGATACTAAGATACCCCCTGGCCTGCTCTACAGAAAAAAAAAATGCAAAGTATGTAGGCTTGACCTGTGTGAAAAAAGGTGAAATCTTGAGCTTCGAAGCAAAGAGTATGATGATGCAACAAAAAGGGGCATCAATACCTGATAAAGGACAGAAGCACACTCATCATAAATTGCTACCCAGTCCCTTTTTGCTCCATCTGACTTTGGATCAATCTTTTGCAGATACTCTGCTATCACCTTCAACATACCCATACATTTCAAAGTTCGTAAATAGCCTGCATGAAGATGCTAAGACAGAATCTTGAATGGCACTAATCTCTCACTTTTTTTATAAAAAAAATTCCTATTCAATTTCGTGTTGATTTAACTGAATAACTAGATCAATTAAGCTTAATTAATTAGTTTTCTTAAAAAGCAATAATTGATTACTATGTGACCTGAGGAAATGAAAGCTTGATTGGTTTTTGCCGTATCTATTCCAAATAAACCAAGAATAAAGCCTCATTATACGTGAATAAGTAAGGAAGAAGACGTTAAGGGAGCTAACCCTCAAGTTCTTAAGATCAATATCAAAAAGATCCTTGAGACCAGGCCTTTGTACTTTAACGACAACTTCTTGTCCCTTCAGTCTTGCACGATGAACTTGGCCTGTACGTAAAGAACCTAGAATTAGCTAGAAATGTAAAATATAGAAACAGTTTGCTAGCTGTAGCTACAAATCTACAAATGGCAAAATCTAGCCATCAGAAAGTATAGGAAGGGAGAATAGAATACCAAGACTTGCTGCAGCTATTGGTTCATAGTCAAATCTATCAAATATGTCACCCACTGGAGCTCCAAGCTCTTCCTCAACTATAGATATAGCAGTCTCAGATGGGAAAGGAGGAACTTGATCCTACAGGAAATAGAAAACATTACTTCTTTAGTCCCCAATAAAGAATTACAAGATAAGAGAAGACAAGTTAAATATGAAAGAAAAGACAATCTGAAACCTGAAGTTCAGACAACTGATCGACATATTCTTGAGCAAGAATATCAACTCTAGTTGAGAACTGCTGACCAATTTTAATGAATGTTGGGCCCAATCTCAATATATTTTCTTTTAACCATTTCGCAAGAGCTTTACGCCTTGAAGTTTTCTTCTCCTCTGTCATTCCTCCTGCATATTCAAATTTTGCAGAAGATTGACTGAAAATGGGCGATAAAAATTTACGCACGAAGAAGGAAATAAAATACTTCATACCTAATCATTTGGATTAATATTCCCAACAAACCAATAAAACATAGCTCAATCAAGATCTCTAGGATACCCAAACCAAACTAAAAAGTTTCTTCTTTTACTTTGACGAACCAACACTAACAATGGCTAACCTTTGTAAGAGAACTTCTGGTTGTTCCACCAGGCCTTGAAGACAAAGGTGAAGACAGATCCCCATATCTCCAATGTCCTTTGTATAGTAGAATATGTTTTGAATCTATTCCACCGGCCACCAGGTGCAACAGAAACCTGCAGCTCCCATGGATGCTTTAGGTGTCAGACATTAAATGTAAGATTACTGAACACGAGCAAAGGGCAAGTGATAAACAGAGTTTTTACTACAATGACAAGTGGAGAAGAAAAGAACAGAAAGCAAATTCCAAAAATTCAAGCACAAAGCTAACCTCAATCTGTTCTTGACTAACACGCTTAAACCAGGCCTCTTCTTGCCCAATCTCCTCTATCCTCTTCTTCCTCTCCTCCTCCTCGACTACAGTCGCATCCGCCCCCACAGCAGCAGCACCGTTACCGTTTCCTCCGTCGACATACTTCACCAAGCTCCCGTTATTCACTCCATTTCCGTTTTCAACCATCCTAACCCCGGCATTCTCGTAACTCAAATCATCAAATCCGTAATCACCACCAGCACGGCCGTTACTAGTACTACTGGAGGATGCTGGAGCACCATTCCCGTTGATTTCCTTCAAAAGACGAGCTTCTATATCTCTAATCGCTACATTCTCTTCTCCTCTAACAGCTCGAAGCAAGAGCCGGCGACTGCGTCCATAATTAGGAAGTTTGGAGAGAGAGCGAGCAGAAACATGGAACCGTTGTGGTTGAGGAAAGAGAAAGCCGAGCTCCGGTAGGGCCAGAGAAGAGGAAAACGAAGTGGAAGCCATTGAACTGAAGCTGCTTAGTGCTCTAAACCCTAAATTTTTACGACATTTGTTTGTAATTCTTGGAATGAAGACCGCAGGAGGAAGAAGCAGACATGAACGAAGAACAGGAACCAAGAAAAAAGAGTCCCCAAAAAAATATTAATGTAATAATAATGGAGGGAATGGATGGATATGACAGTGACACGTGGCAGAAAGCTAGATTGGGCGAAGTGGAGATTGCAGTGTTTCTGATTGGCTGGTTGGGCAGAGTCTTCCGAGTTTAAGATAATTTTGTTTGTTCCTCTACCCTTTTTGCTTACTTGTCATTTTCCTAATAACAATAATATTAGAAAAAATTATTATTTTTCAATCGCAATTCGCGGACACGAAACTTTTCTAATAAAGATAAAATAATTTAATTGATAAATTATATATTTTAAATCAATTAATTAAAAATTAGATAATAAGTTAAAATTAAAATTCAAAATTAGAATCATTAATTATACTAATTCACATTATACAACATTAGTATTTATTACCCTAAAAGTTCGAATGGATTAAAAATTTATTGTTTAAACTGGATCGATCATTTTAATTATTTATATTAAAATGATAATATATTTTAAAATAATTAAAATGGTATAATTTAAATATTAAATTATATAATATAAAAATTAAAACTATATTATTTTAAATAATTAAATTAAAACAATAATATTATAAAATAAAAAATTCAAGTCATCAATTTTTTTAATCATTCGTCTCAATTCAAAATTAAAATAAACCAAAATTTAATGAAATTTTCAGTCTCATTCCTAATTTATTATTTGTACTTTAGCATAATCAATATTTAATTTAAATTAATTATTTAATAAATTCAAAATTAAATTACATATTCAATTTGAAGCAGAGAAAAAAAAAAACATTAGATTGTGGCTTGAAGTTAGAGATGTCAAAATCTACCTAGTCCGCCCCTAATTAACCAGGCTATGAGCCAAGCTCGGGTAAGCTATAGGCCGATTGTTACTTCTAAAATAACTTCATCTTTAAAGTTTTTTTAAAAATTATGTATATATGACAGACCGAATCACGGGTTGACCCATCTCGGCCCGTCGAGCCACTGCTTCTGACCCGGCCCGTTGATATCTTTACATGAAGCCACCATAAGATGCAGGATAGTCTCGTAATTTCCTGAAATTGGCCCAAGTGTTCATTAAACCTTTAGGCCAGCTATTTGTATAGCCCATTTGTTCATTCTTTATTTATAGTCGTAGAGGAGCCTTAATTAAGCTTCGGTTCCAATTCTCACGGTAACAAAGTCTCCTATGTTTAGGATGGTAATGGATTGAATTAGGTCGATGGTTATTACTCACGGTTCAAATACAATATGAAATTCGATTGAGTTCAATTTGGGTTGTTCCTAAAACAATGTTATTTTAAAATAGCTTATTATTAAGCCTAGAACCTTATTAACTTAGGTTGAATTCGTTTATTTAAACTAGTAAAAATCGAATTAGAATGGATCGAGCAAATTATTGTCAAGCTTATTTATAATTCAGAACTCAATTAATTCAAACCTTGTATGTCGAAGTTCCACCCAATTTGATTTAGTGCAAAAAAATTTATTATTAAAATAAAGATAGAAAAAGATGTTATTTTACCCAAAACGACATTTTTTATTTATATGTGTCACAGTTTGGGTTGGACCAGGCTTGGCAACTCGAGTTTGAACCCAGTCGATACTTGACCTTTTGGAAAGAAAAAAAAAGCTTGAGGTTTAGCTCAAAGCCCAATCAACTCAAATCTGACTTGTTAACTTTGGGCTAAACTCGAGCCAAACTTTTAAGCCTATTCAAGAGTGCTTCGGCTTGCATGTATACTTAAAAAGAACTTACAATTATTATTGTAAATTTTTTTATTTATACATAATAATTCATAAATTGTATGTTTTTATGAAATATTTAACGAATTGTATATTTTTATGAATTATTTACCGAATTAATGAATTTCAAATCAAATAACTATTAGAACAATTAAACGTAATAATACACATACTTGAGCACGAGGCATCCGATAATTGGAACATTTAAGAAGACTCTTATCATTGAAGGTAATACTTAACCAATTAATCACCGTTCATTTGGTGAAGGTATATCACGAAAACCATCTTAAGTTCAAATGGTTTATAAAGGGTGAGGTTGAAAAGGTTTTTTCCGACCCAGTTCAACTCGAAGTTAGTCGATTTTACTTGAGATGTTTAAGTTTCGAGTCTAAGTTCGGACTACCCAAACCTAAAAATTATAAGAAAATGACGTTATATTTATTTTTAAAATTAAAAAAATTAATTGGGCTCAATTAAGTTTCAAGCTGCCTAAACTCAATCAAAAAGTTTAGAGCATCAGGTTTCAATCCGGCTTCAGGCCTTACTAAGGCGAGCTGGGCTTAGCTTAAATTATTTTTAAAAAATTAAAATGTTAAAATTACGTTGGTTTTAATAAAATCACATCATTTTGTTATTACTTGTCGAGCTTTTAGTCGAGTTAGACTCGAGTAGCCCTAATCTAACCTAATTTAAGGTCAAAATTTTTCAAAAAGTAGGAGCCGAGGCTTGGTCAATCCGAACTTAATCTGTTGACGTCGAACTGAGTCAGACCAGACTTGAGTTATATTATCATCTCTTAGATAAAGGTCAATTGTATATATATGTATTCCTTTTTCTCTCTATTCAGTTTTAGACCTCCAATATGCATATATATATATATATATATATATAACAAGGTCAGACTGCAAATCTGAACTTGTCAAAAGACTAAAAATTTATAATAAGAATGAATAACTAAATCTAGCTATCTTGTTCATAAGTATATACATAATTTGGATCTATCACATAAGTCATCAAACTTTGTCCCAATTCTGCCATTTGTCTGACAATTCAGGAAACGGGATGAATACTTATACATGTTTGAATTTTAGCAGGCATACAAGAGTTTACATCATCAGTACACATTTTCATATCTCTCACGTCAAGAGTAGAGATCAAATTTACTGTGCCTAATTCCCAATGCCACCCTATGTCTTGAGAATCTTCCCAAGACACAGGGTGGCATTGGGAATCAGGTACAGTCATCCCGTGCCCTGAAGATTGGTTGTGAAAATCTCTAAAGTGTAGTCCACATTTGATTTGATCCAACTTTAAGTCAGATATTAGAAAGAGTTCGATCTAGCTTAAATATGATCTAAAGCATCAAAAAGCTTGAAGTATGTTACTTTTTAAATTGAATTCAAACTTATTTTAAAAACTTTGAATTGAGTCTGAGTTTAACTCGGTTCATTTTTAGCGCTAATTAATTATTTTTAAAGACTTCTAATAAAAAAGGTTGAAAGGTTCGAACTTATCTCAACTTTAAAGATGATAATTTTTAATAGATAAAAAAATATTAAATCTTGTAAATTTTCAATAAATACGGTTTTATTATTGATTCGCCAAATTATTTATATGAAAAACATAATCGAGTTCGATAATTTTCTTAGAGTGCACTTAAACAACAGCAAACACACTGTCATGCCTGTCATCACTAGTTAAGATCTTGTTTAGAAACCTATAAAAAAAGAGTATTGTTTTGTCATAGGTGACCAATAACTTTTGTTAGGAAGCATTCCTTCGTCAATATACAGACAAACCCTGGCTTTTCTTCCTATGCCATATTCTATGAACTTAACCATGTCCCTTCCACATACAGCAAACCCTAATCTTTGGTATTATATAAAACTTACAGGCAATCATCGTCAGCTTTTTGGCTTAGTTTATAAGGAGACAGCCACTTGCAGACAGTGTTGGAGAATTCTTAAAAGGAAGTTATGGTTGAATAGGTAAAAGGCATGTTGCTTACAAAGCCACTTGTCATTATTGTGTTCCAAGGTCTGGAAGGTGTTTTTTTTTTAAAAAAATTTCTGTTGAAAATGGAGGAGATTTGGTTCATGAACTGCTGGAGTTTGGCCAGCAACCTAAAACAAGAGGCATGGTCAAAAGTATATAAAAATTCTCGTATACATCAACATGACAAGCAGCTGTAGTAAGAAACAATTTAAAATTTTGAGGAAAAATAGATATTTCTGGTCAATCAAATAGAAAATATATTAACAGAAAATACCCAAAATGAGAATTAATATTAGAGTTTTAAATTTAATTGAGTTTATTATCGTAATTCAACTATAGTATAATTCGCAATCTATAACTTAAAACATTATATCGGGTTGCTTTATTTCTCGATCTCTTGATTGATTAAAAAAAAGTCTTAAGTTGATTTAGTGAATTAATTCTTAAATTATTGTTGGCAGTAATTTGGGATCACAAATCAGTCCTAATTCGATCTATCAACAAATTAAAATCTGGAATTAATTGAAAATTTGATTATTAAATCAGAATTTGAATAAAATCTATACTATAAGAAAAACGAAGTTTAACGACGGAAAGTATCGAAAAAAAACCTACACGTTCTATCAGTAAGCTTAATTAATGACGAAATTTACTAACAGACAAAGGTATCGGAGAAACAACTGCATGTAATAATTTGTGACTAACAAAATGTCAGTCGCAAATTTACCAACAAACATTTTGTGTAACCGTCAGTTATTCTGTGCTGTCTTTGATCGGTAAAGTTACCGACCAAATTGGTTATTCTGTAATTGGCTATTCTATTGATAAGTTAATGACAACATTATTGACGGATATTAGTTATAATATTATTTTTTCATCGGGTAAATTTGCTAAAACTGTTTTTTAATGATTTTCCTGCATTAAGTTTTATTTGATGATCATATGATTGATGCATAATTTAAACAGTTATGAGTTATCTGTTAATAATATTTTGATTTGTTTCTAAATTTAATTTGTTAAAATAGAAAGTTGATTGATGATATAAAGTAAAAATTATCTTAATTGATAATAAACAATTATTTTGTACATAATAAGCATTTATAATTCATATGAAATGACTACAAATACGCTATTTATTTGGTGGTCGATGAGGTGCTACTTCTCCCCTTCAACTCATCCACCTTATTATGGAGCTGAGATATGTACTTCATTGACTGTTGCAACTAAGTTGCCAATGCTTGTATTGTGTTCTGAAGCTTATAGACTTCATTGGGTGCGGGCTGCCTACAAGATATTATTGTACTAAACGTGGAGAATTGCAAATAACATGTGTTCGCAAATAAACCTAAGCCGAATATCTTTCCACGACAGTTCATACCACCCACTACATGAAGATAGGTCTAAGTTTCATCAAAATTTTCAGACTGTTGAAATCGTCGTTGAATGCTTTCTTGTATTTAGTCTTATCAAAAGGCAATGTTTATGTTAGTAAGTGAAAATTATTAAGCATTAATATTAAAATATAAATTTCGCATACATTTAGTTTTCTACATCGGATGTTGATAAAAATCACACCTCATCATGCTTCTTAGTTTGAGTGTACAAAAAAAGCTAACGAAGTGTAGACTTCGTGTCTATAGACTATTCCTGCATTGGAATAAAATGTTATAAGTGAACTATGATTTGTACAAATTTTTATAAAATTTTTTCTATTTTTTCGATAATTTTACCGACAGATAATAATTTTCTATCGAGTCTATTGCTAACAACTAATTTTCTTGTAGTACTAAGCTCAAAATAAAATATTAAGAACTAATTAAGAATGATATTTGTCTCTAGATTTAACTCAGCTCAAAGTCAACGGGTTTGATCACAGTTGATCGAATTTCAAATCAAGCGTGAATATTTTTTTATTTTTTATATCAAGTTCAGGCAACTTAACCAGAATTCTAAATGTGTCTCTTGAAATAAGTAAAATGGTATCGTTTCTAAAATTATATTAAATTAATTTTAAAAAAATTAGACTTAGTCTGAACTCTATTCAAACTTCAACCATAAATTTAAAATCCGATTCGATCTAAAGACCAAGTCCGACTTTGCTCAATACCAAGCCTAGACATGATTCGATCCGACCGACTACCAATCCTTACAAAAACATGTACGAGACATTGAACTGAAATGAAGTGACAAGTGGAATCTTGATCAACATCTAAACACAAAAAAGAGTAAAAAGTGAAGCATATGTTCTTAGATAGTTGTACCCCTCTACAGGGTCTATCTTTTTTATATATACAAAGTGAAGGCTAATATTGATTATGAACTCTTATTCAAAGAAAAAAAAAAGAAAAGGTTCAACCTATGGATACCTACTCTTGTTCAAAGATCGGTGACAAGACTTAGAAAGATTTCCTCCTTCCATGGATGCCTAGTTATAGTTTTGGAATTTGTTCAATGTGTTTCCAAGTCCTTTCTTTTTTATATAAATGCAGTACAAATGACATGAAGTGAAACGAATGTCTGATCTTGTCTTTCAATGTTGATATAAAGAAGGTTTTCAATTAAGCAGTAAGGGGTTGATATTCGCTTAAGTAATGTTAGGGGTTGGAACCTCGATTGTAAATGTAAAACTATTAAATAATTAGTGATATTATTGGAGTTTACAAAAAAAAAGTTACCCATTATTTTATAACAAAAGATGTAATTTCTTTTACTTTATTAACTTTAAAAATATTTTAAATTACTTAGAAATTAATTTGTTATATTGCGGATTTTTTATTTTTATTATGTCGTTTTGAATTCTTTTAATAAAAATTATTATTAAACTCAATTTAAGAACAATTAGAATAAGTCAAATGAAAACGACATTATTTTGATTTAATTTATTAAATAATATTAATTTAATATTTAAATTTTAAAAAAAATGATTTTTTTGTTACAACTAAAAGAAAACTCAAATTATCTTATAAAAAAAATACTACAGGCATAAGCCCATGTAATCAACGAGAGAGCTTCAGAAATATTGTCCCAAGCTTGAAAATTTGAAGAAATGTCATCATGACCCAATTTAGCTAAACAATCTGCTGCAAAATTACTTTCATGAAACACATGCCTAATAGAACAAATTCAATTCCTAGCAAGTAAAGCTTGAATATCTACAACCAAAATAGATAGGAGATGTAAAGAGATAACACCACAAATCACCATCCGCACCGCCTCCATGCTATCAGATTTTACCATGATCTGTCAAAAACCGTGATCTTACACAAAAATTAAACCATCCTGAATGGACCATAACTCTCCCACTAAGATAGTTAAAATACCAATTCGAAACGAATACCCCCTAGTTAATAACTAAATGAATCACGCAATAACCCTCCACCACTAATCAATCCTAACAATAGTAGCTCAAACTTACTTACTAGATGAATCACAATCCCTAAAGTCAAAACCTAGTGATTGAAAAACAAACACTAAAACTAAGTAGATAAGTATCAAAATGAGATTATAATAATATATCTCCTTTCTTCTCCATGTTGGTAATCTTAACAACAAAGAAAAAGCTAAACCCTTTTTTGCAGAAGAATCTCACAAGTAACCGAACAATTCACAAAGCTTCTTCTACACTACCCGATCACCTACTTACTTACTACCTTCATCTGTTCCACTTTGGTCCCTAAAGTGCAAAAGACGAGAGTCTCCACCTGAGAGATACTCTTCTCATCTGCATATTTCATTATTCAAAGACAACCCAGAGATGGCTGGTTTCTTTTTTATAATGCGTTTCCTTTAGATTCCACACTCCTCAAAACCATCCTTTAGCACTCACACAAACTGCTTGTTTCTTTCTGTTTCTGTCCCCATCAGACCGTCTTCCCACTGTTTATTCCTCTTGGCCCCTTTCACACCCCTCCCCACCACTTCCACTTACACACCAACCCTCTTTCTTTTTTAATTTCCTATATATATATATATATATATACACATACATACATATAAAGCATAGAACTCTCTAACAATTTAAAAGACATGAAAGTTATATTTAGATAAATCAAATGTTTATTATATATGTTAACTCTTATACTTAAAACGAAATAATTAAACCCTGTTTAACTAATAATTTATTATAATAATTAATTTAATTTGAGTTAATTAGTTCGGATTGATTTCAAAATTAACTCGTGTTTAAACTTTAAACGTCAATTTTGTATAATTTTTAATTTTTAAAAATTAAAATTCGAAAAGAATATTTTCTAAAATTTTGAGTTTTTTCTTAAAAAAATTTAATCGCGAAAAGTCTCTATCTTTTAGCCTATTTATATATACATATATAGAAGCCTAACTAGTTCATTTATCCTATATATATATACATAACCCTAGCTAGTTCATTTCACTTCCTCATTACCTCTAGCATTTTGCTACTTACTTGATCATCTGTAACTGAGGTTCTTATTGTTTGTTGTTGTTGTTGTTTTTAGTTTTACAACGTTTAGACATCAACATGACGGGAAAACGCAACAGCCCTGTCGGGAGTCCCTCTTCCGGCAACATCTCCGACAGCTCATCCAAAGAACAGGACCGATTCCTCCCCATAGCCAACGTTAGTCGTATAATGAAAAGGTCCCTCCCGGCTAATGCGAAAATATCCAAAGAAGCCAAGGAGACCGTCCAAGAATGTGTGTCTGAGTTCATCAGCTTCATCACCGGCGAAGCCTCCGACAAGTGTCAGCGAGAGAAGAGGAAGACCATCAACGGCGACGACCTCTTGTGGGCCATGACCACACTTGGTTTCGAGAACTACATCGGACCATTGAAGGGTTACCTCAACAAGTACAGAGAGACCGAGGGGGAGAAGACTTCCATGGCGAGGCAAGATGATCGTCATGATCAATCTGATATTAACAAAGTCAACGCTTCTTTGGCATGTAACAGTAAGGTCGACTTCGACAATGGTTTCTACGCGTTTGGTTCGCAAATATCCTCCAAGAATTGTGGAGAAGAGAACACGAGGTTCGTTAGCTACGGTGAGACCTTGGTACCTGCAGCTGGTGCTTTCAACATAGATTTAATGAGTAAAAATGGAGATGGAACTGGTACCAGAGCTATGGCACCTCAAATTCATCAGAGGGTTGGGTGGTAATTAATTATTAATCAAGTAATGATGACCAGCTTTTATGTAAAACTAGTTCATGATCATGATCATCATCATCTCATACTCAATTCAACTAATTAAATATCTGTCTAAATATTTAGAGAAATTTCTGCAGATTCCTTGCTTGAAGTAACAAAAAGTGCAGAATGTTTATCTACAAGCATTTTAATCAGTTTTTTATAATTCAGATCTATGTTAACATCTATTATAATCTAAGTATCACATTTTATCTCTTTTTGGTTAAATGCATTATGTTTGATCAAATTCAAGTCCAAGTTCAATCTGAAGTTGTTAAATGTTGATGATCAAGAATATATCATGCTTCTTCTCTCTTTCCTTTTACCATGTGATTCTTTTCTATTGTACAAAGATGTGACTTTCATGGTGGTAAAGGAAATGTGCTTAAACATTAAGTTATAGGTTTCTTTTTAAGAAACAACATTTTCAATTGGCTAAAAGACAATATCAAAATCATAGCCTACTTTTCTTATAAAATTGGATGTGAAAGCATGATCAGAATATATACCCTTTTATCAATTCTTTTGTTTTCTTGATTAAACAAAGGTGATAAAATAAAGGACTTAAACCCTTTTAATTTGAAAGAAGGATCAAGGCATAACTTTCCTTGACTATAACTTGTATTTTTATTTTGATGGAAGAGATTGGATTATGATGAAATTAAATTGAAAATTTTACTTAAATTTTCTATAAAAATTTTCATTAAATCCATTAAAAATCCAAAAAAGGTTTGTCGGATGAAATGGTGGTTGTTACTATCTAGTCCAATAGCGAATCATTGGTCTAATTGAGTAACTAAATAAAATTAATTTTTAATATGATTTTTAATATTTTTAATTTTAACAAATTTCTAATCATAAAAAAACATTACCATATACATTTTGATCTAAATAAGATTAAAATTATTTATTTTTAATTCTTGTATTTTAATTGATCTAAAATATTATGAGTTATATATATTAAATTTTATTGAAATGTTGGCAATTTTTTTATTTGCTCTAAATCAATGCTTCCCTTTTCATACATAAAATTTTTGTAACACACATTAATTAACATCATATTGCAATATATTGCTTAGGATTTGAGATTTATGTCAACTTGTTTGTACAATAAGTCCTTATACCATCCATCTCTTAAAGTGGACACTTTCTTCAAATGTGAGGGTAACGATCAAATCCTAAAATTGTAGGGCATACTATTTTCATTAACTTAAAGACCATCACACGATGGCTACGACAGTTCAGTAAAAATTTTTAGTGAAATAAGAGATTTAGCGAGATCCAGTAATGCGTAACTTTATTCTTAATTAGCAAAAAACTATTTTCAAATGACCCACGTAAAGAGAAAAAATAGCACATTTATTTTCTATTTACATGTGTTTCGTTTGTGAATTAGAATAGCATAATATTATCAAATAATTTTGTCACACATGAGATCATAAAGAAATTTTCTAACTGACTTAATTTGAATTTTTTAATTAGGTGGATTATTTATCTTAAGGTTGATCGAAAATTTTAAAATTTTATTTACTTAATAATTTTAGATTTATTTTATGTAAATAAAATTAATAAAAAAATCTATTTTTATAACATTAGAAGATTAGTAATCTTCTTTAAATTTTGGCACTTTTATGTGTACTAAGTGATGAAACTAAAGCAGTCCACGTAAGTTTAAAGAGTAAAGATAAGATCAAAACTGAATTTGTCATCATCAATATGTTTTGGTATTTATATTTTTCATTTCATTTTATTTTCATATTAGTAAATTCGTAGAATGATGAATTGGGTCATTCAAAACAAGGAGGCTCTTGGTGAGCCTAAATAGCTTTTGATGTCGGGACATACTGAAGCCAAGTTGATAGAGTGATACATCAAATTTTCATTTTGTGTTGTACCAGAGAAGGTGTTGCTCCCTCTCCCTATTTATTCCTTCCTGTCTGTGCGTGTATTTGTTTCCCCAATGTTTGGACTTTCCGTATTGTGAATACCTACTCAAAACAAAGGTTGATGTTATGAGGTTCTTTCGCTGATGGTTTAACTCTTCATCCAGTGAGAGTGTTGGTCTATATTTGATAATTGCTTAGTTACAGTTGATGCCAATTTTAGCAGAAATGACTTCTTTCTTATCATGTTTTGCATCCTATTTTGACTGAATAATTCATAAAAAGTTCTTGGAGATCTGATGTTCTTATTCTGCTTTATGAACATTTTCAAAATGTTATGAAAGAAGGAACCCTTATACCCCTGTTGATCTTCTAAAGGCTATAGCCAAGGTTGGGTCTTCTACTTTGGTGGGTGTACTGAGAAACAAGAGGAGGATGACTCCTTCCCATTCAAGTTCTCAACTGAGAATAACCATAAGGAGATCATCAAACAAGGTCCCTGGCACATTAGTGGTTAACCATGTTCGTCCAAAAATGGAAGCCAAGTACTCATTTCAAAATGAGAAGTATCGATGCTTTTCTGCTATGGATTAACTTCCACAATGTTCATCTTGAATTTTGGACGACTAAAGGATTAAGTTTCCTAGCTAATTCACTTGAGAAGCTTATATGTATGAATGCTCAAGCAGATAATATGGAACGTATATGTTATGTGAAAATTTGTATTGAGGTTAAAGGAGACTCTTTGTTTCTTGGTCAGCTTCCTATTATGAAGCTAGGTGATGATGGTGAAATGACAAAATTTATTGTGCCAATTTTCTATCCATGGAAACCTAATTTGGGGAAGAAGACTTGGCAACCTACTGGAAGCCTTTTTAAAATAGGGAGTCATGACAAACTTATGTGGACATTAACTCTAGAGATGTAAAAAGAGGACAGGCTTAAGGTAGTTAAAGGCTCTAGGAGGAGAATGAAAAGTGACCTAAAATGGGTTGGTTCTTGATAATCAAGATGTGCAACAAACTAAGGGCGGTGATAAGCTAAGTGATCTGACACTACCAGAAGGAGGGGAATTACCGACGGAAACTTCGGAGATTCCGTCGGTAAATAAGTTTGCCAACGAAACACGGCGACGGAATCTGATGTCAGCGAAGACACAGTCGGTATATATTACTGACTGTTTGACAACACGGTCAGTAATATGTTACCGATGGAATAGAAAAATTGTCGGTATAGTTGGTAGGAATTTACCGACGGAACCGTCGAAGAGGGTAGAATTATATTCCAACTGTTCCGTCGAAAATTTCCTACCAACATCTCCGACAGTTTCTGTTCCATCGGTAATATATTATCGACGAAAATCCATGCTGTCGGTAATTGCTAGCCTTCATCAAATATACCCTTGTTTATTCATCCAAAGGTGGAAGTTTTTAGATCGCTGAAGTCACCTTTAATTCTCTGTAAATGTCTTGTTGAATGTCAATTTTCGAAAATCTGGTCGTGAAATTTGATTTCAATTTGAAGAATTATAAATTATCGTTACATAAGTTTTGAAATTTTGAACCCATGGAATTTGTTTAAAAATAAAGTTAAATGATTATAAAAAGAAAATATCTTTCCCAACTGATAATTAAAACATTAAATATGACATAAATGAAGACCAAATTAATGACAACAACAATTCCATTGTCCTGGTAAGCGTGGTTAATGTGAGTCTCTATCCCTCAATTTCATTTGGTCCATGTCGTTTCTGAGCTTACTTATTACCTCCATCAACGTCTAAACTGTGGCCTCAAGCTGATTGATACGTCGCATTGTTGGCTCTGAACTAGATGCTATTGTTGTCGACATAATAGAGGAGTGCGAATAAGATGTGTTGGCACATGAGCCTAGGCCAAAGATCCTTCTTCGACTGTCCCTATCACCCACTGCATCAAAATATACCTGAGTCTCATCAACAGGTTATTCATCCAGCGACTGTTGCCCAATTGTTTGTTGTATTTAGTCCTATTAGGAGGCAATGCTTATAATATAATTAGTAAGTGATAATTATTAAAATTGAATATTAAACTATGAAATTTACATACATTTAGTTCTCGACATCGGCTGTTGACGATTGTCACATCGTCATGTTTCTTAGTGTGAGTATGCAAAAACAACTGATAGGGTGTAAGCCTAACGCCCAAAGACTTTTCCTGCATAACAATGAAAAGTAATAAGTTAAACTAGAATTTATAAAACTTTCAGCAGAGTCTCATCTGTTTTTATGATATTACCCCATGTTTAAGAAAGTAAAATACTAAACACAGCCATAAATGGCACAAGCAAATTACTCCACACAGTTATGATCATTAGGCATACTATACATATATGTTCATCACAACATTCACATATCAATTTACATTGAAATATAGCAAAGAAAAATTTTAGAATATAAATGTAATATTTATATACTTACAAGTCTCTCTGCATGCTCATGGTGAGTAATTGATCCTCCCGTATAAACGGAAAAATTGTCTGCCCCTAACCTACCACGTCTGTTGGTGGAGTTACGACCCAATATGAGCATTGTCTCAGGTGATCTCCAGTACTCCAGCCAACGACTCCATGTGGACTCATAAATGAAAGAGGGTTGTACACCAGCATTGTTTATCTGATTAATAAAATCGCGATAACGTGTACGAGCTCGCGACTCCCATACACTATATATCATCCCGTCGAGTTCAGAAATCCAGTAAAAATGTTTCTGAAAATAAAAGGAATAAATTTGATAACTTATAATCTATTTATATGTATGTTATTAATGTATACAACAAAAAGAAAAAAATATTTATCGCATATTGTACCTCAAACTCCTGATAGTAAAATGTCTTTGTGGTTTGAGAAATCTTCTTCCATGCATAACCCTCAGGATCAATCCTCTCTTTAAATGTAGATGTCATTTGTCTTGAACACGGTCCAGACGGAATGAACCTAATATAAGAACAAATAAGTTCATAACTTTGCAAAAATTTAAACATATAAGTTAATGATAAACATATATAGTGTTTCATGCGATTTCATTTACTGTT
This sequence comes from Erythroxylum areolatum, assembly GCA_024520975.1. Classification (NCBI taxonomy): domain Eukaryota; kingdom Viridiplantae; phylum Streptophyta; class Magnoliopsida; order Malpighiales; family Erythroxylaceae; genus Erythroxylum; species Erythroxylum areolatum. The sequence goes on along the minus strand of JANIJH010000225.1, from coordinate 2,618,573 downwards.
TATTAGATATTTTTATATACTTTATGCCATCAAGACCGTCAAATCCAGGGTGGATCTCATCTCCTTCATCTTCCATAGCTGTATTGGATGATATATGAGTATTGGATTGTTGCATATCACCAGTTGCAGGTGCGGGTGATGATGTTCCTGCAACTGTAGGCGATGGAGGTGGTGGTGGTGACTCAGTTGCAACTGGAGTCTGTGATGGGCCACCCTCACAGTAAGTCCCTCCGAACATGCTTCTGAGCCTGGGCCGCATGATCTGACGTTGTCTCTTTGGTCCCATATTTGTACCTGAAATTTTTTGTTTATTGAATTCTCCTTGAAATATTTAAATTTGATTCTAAATCTAATATTTTACACAATATATGTAAAAGGAGTTCAGGTGATTTGTTTTATATCATAACTTCGAATTTAGTAATGAGAATAGTTGTTACAGTCATAGTACAATAATATAACTAGTTTATAGCACAATCTTGTGTATTGCAGAGATACATGACAACAATATTAATTGTTTGTTGGATTCTAAGTAACATGAGAGTCGGTAAAGGTAAAGAACTCCTCGATAGCTGGATTCCCGAAAAGGTTCCTCGCATGTTCGAACTCTCCAATGGAAACAGTAATTGTTCTCCCCGCACGTGTTTGGTTTTGAATACCTTCTTGCAACAGCGTTTCCGCTATTGCTAATTTTGTTGGTGAAACGTTCGGAAACAGTTTACCTACAACACAATAGGAAGGAACTTACATATTGTCATATTGAAAAGGGATAATGGAACCTATCCTGAATACGTATACGTACGTGAATTTTCAGATGAGCTCTGTGGAATTGTTAACTTTTCAAAAGCAATCGATTTGCCTAATCCTTCATCGATCGTTGTGTCATTACTCGCGCCTCCTTCGGCATACATGTTATCTTCGAGATTCATTAAAGCTTAAAACATGTAATATATTCCATAAAATGTTAATATAACAACTTCATATGTTTGAATTAAGATGTATATAATAAGGAAAGTAACGTTGTTCAAATGATACTATACACCTTTAAGTAGAAACTTGGTCATGGAAGGCAAACGATCACTACTTAAAGAAGTGGAGATTGTTGCTGCATCCTTTATTCTTTTGGTAGGGACAATTTTACCACATTCCTCCCAACGGAATGAATTACTTCTATCCGGAACCAAACGCCAAGTCGACATTCCTTGATTAAGAATTGGAAATAAAAATTTGACAGAATATATTGAAAAGTTTGAGTACATATTACTTGTCAAAGGAAATTAAATCTTCCACTACATACACAAATTAATCGCTATCATAACTTAATTGTAAATTACAATCATCTTCACTTTCTGAAGAATAAGAATCAAAATCCAGCTCCTCTTCAGATCTTTGACCATCTTCCGCCTCTCTAGATGAAATCTCAACATATTCATGTGATGGATCGTGCAATTGTTCATTATCATCATATGTCACAGATGCATTTATAAAATAAGCATCTTCCTAAAACGCTTAACTTTCAATTCTCTTTTCTCTTTTTCCATGTGATTGAAACACACCTCTAGGTTCAACTTTGCAAACCGCCAACTAATCTAACTTACCTCGTCGTATGCTGAGAAAAGGGACATAACACACCTGTTTCGCTTACATATCCAAAACGAAAGGTTCAAAATGTTTCAATCTTTTACGTGAGTTGATTTCAACAAGATTGTATTGTCTATGGACTTTTGTTCCAACATTTGGAGTAGGGTCAAACCAATCACACTTAAATATCACAATTCACGATTGGCAACGCAGGGTACTCAACTTCTAGTATCTCAATGATTTTACCATAGTAATTCTTGAATTCTCCTTGTATGGAAACTCCACTATTTATTGTTGCCATCCTATGACCATGAGTTTCTATATGATATTTGTAGCTATTAACGAAATAAGCCGGATACGATTTAACAGTTCGCAAAGGTCCCTTAGCAAGATCATAAATAAACTTGTTCTCTATTCGATTTTCTAAGGCCTACAAAAAAAATAATTTCAATATCAAGGAATACATCTGGTTATTTCAACACTTTAATTGCATAATTTAATTATGAGAATAATTGTAAATGGATACTAACATATCTCTCGACCCATTGTGCAAAGTGTCGTCTAATCTCATTATTTACTTCATCCTGTGTGCTGTTTGCCATGATTTCGTGTAACAATGCCTTGTACATCCTATTACATTATCATGTAATTTAGTTATGAAAAAGACAAAATTTTACTACCGATATAATGTGGTTGAACTTACTGTACGAAAAGTTGAACCTCTTGACAGTTCAATAAAATATAACCATGGGTAGCCTTAATTTCTTGCTCTATTAACATTCTTATTGTTACACGCCCATATGCTCGCCCAGGAAATGTGAAAATAGATTTGTTACCATCAACATCACTGGTTCCTCCCCCATCTTCATTATGAGAAACTTTTCTTGCTCTTGTGTGAACGTGTGGTGCAAAATAATGTCCACAAAATATACTAGCCTCCTCAACTAAATAAGCATTACAAATAGAACCTTCAATTCTAGCCTTGTTTTTCACATTTTTCTTCAAGTGATGCAAATACCTATATTACAAAATATGAGTATTACAATGTAACAGTTAAAACATGTTATAACTTCATTAACTGAATTTTGAATGTGAATTACCTCTCAAACGGATACATCCATCGATATTGAACAGGACCAGCTAGTTTAGCCTCGTATGCTAAATGCACAAGTAAATGCTCCGTACAATCGAAAAAGCTTGGAGGAAAAATTCCTTCTAACTTGCACAAAATTACTGGAATCTTCCTTTCTAGGATTTCTATGTATGTTAAACTTTTGAAAAACAAACTTATTTTTGTAATCACTTCCCAAACCTTATTCGGTAGCAACTCCCGAAATGCGATTGGAATTAACCTTTGCATAAACACATGACATTCATGACTTTTCAACCCAAATAATTTGTACTTTCTCATATCTACACACCTTCCCAAGTTTGAAACATAACTATCGGGAAACTTTAAACCCTTCAACTATTCACACAATATTTCCCTTTGTTTTTTGTCCAACGTGTAACATGCTTTTGGATACTTACTGATGCGAATATCTTTATGTAACTCATTCTTTTTACAAAAAATTTTCAAACCAGCTCGTGATTTTGCATTGTCTTTTTTCCTCCCATCAATGTTCATTATAGTATTGAACATATTGTCAAAAAAAAAATCGATATGCATGACACCTAAAATAAGACGTATCAAATTCATTTTCCAATATGACAAATCCCAAAAGATGCTTCGTTTTCTCCAATCAAAGTTTTTACTGATGCTTGTATTCACTTCATCAGCTTTAAATTTTGTAACTTTCAACAAGCCTAATTCATCAATCTCTAGCAATATCTCTTCACCATCTTTGTAAGGGGGCGAAGTTTTCTTCACCATCGTACTCTTAATGAACTTATGTTTATTGCGTCTAAATGGATGATCTGGAGGAAGAAATTTTATATGATTGTCAAACCAACACACTTTTCCCATGTTTGGAAGATAAAAGGCATCAGAATCATTTCCACAATAAGGACAAGCCAAATTTTCAATTGTGCTCCATCAAGATAACATGGAAAATGCTGGAAAATCACTAATGGTCCACATCAAAGCTGCCCTCAACACAAAATTATGTTTCAAAGAGACATCGTATGTTTGAATACCATATTCCCACAGATTCTGCAATTCAGATATCAATGGTTGTAAGAACACATCAATTTTATGCTTCGAATTACTAGGCCCTGGTACAATCACTGTCAAGAACATATATGCCTCTTTCACACATATCCACAGAGGCAAATTGTAAGGAGTCACTATGATTGGCCATAATGAATATTGCCACCCGGATTGACCAAAAGGTTAGAATCCATCCGTTGATAATCCCAACCTAACATTTCAAAATTCAACTGCAAGATCGAGATGGGTGTCATTGAAATGCTTCCATGCCAGTGCATCTGATGGACGACTCGTTATTCCATCGTCCTATTCGTGTTCAGAAAGCCATCTCATATGAGATGCAGTAACATCATAAGCATAAAGTCTTTGAAGTCTCGGAGTTAACGGAAAATAATACATCCACTTCCATGAAACTAATTTCTGCTTCATTGAATGCTTTCTAGGCCTAAACCTTGATTGCCCACAAAATTTACACTCTTTTAAGTCCACATCATCTCCCCAATACAGCATACATCTCAATTTGCAACAATCAATCTTCTCAACAGGCAAACCAAGACCCCTAATAAGTTTCTTCATACTGTAAAAACTATCAACCATTGTCTGATCACAAGGCATTGATTCATTATACCATTCAAGAATTTTTTCAAAACTATGGTCCGAAATATGCCCTTCAATCTTAATGTTCAATATTCGCGCAATTGAAGACAATTGGGTCATTGTCTTACAATTTGGCCATAACTTTTGGTCCGCTAACTGTAGTAAGTTAAAGAATTGTTTTGCATGTGGGTTCGATTCTTCTTTAAGATTTCCCATATTTTCGTGAAAGGTATTACCGCTTGCATCATAAACTATTTTCCTATACGGATTTCCAGTCTCTTTCATATAATTTGTTCTAAATCCAATCCCCCTTTCAAAGTCATTGAAATGTACAGACGATTCTGTTTGATTACCCCTTAAGCTGCTACAAATCCCAACTTCCCCGTGTCTTGTGCACTTAAAATAATTTGGGACAAACCCTTTTCTCAGCAAATGCTTATTAACTTCTTCAAGAGGAAGGGAAAATTTGTGTTTACACTTTTTACACGGACATATGATCTTCGGCCCATCCATATATGCAGGTTGAGAACATGCATAATGAATAAAAGCTTCAACTCCGGCAACAAATTCAGGATTAATGTAACCATCAGGTGTTGATCGTCTATACATCCAAGATCTATCAAAATAACTCATTTCTGCAAGGCTGTTAATGTAAAACAGTGAGTCCATAGTTAGTATCCTTCATGCTCGCCAAAGTTTACATAACATGTAAGATAATATATGTGACTCGGGACACGTTCTGGTAGTGAATCATAACCTCTTCGTATTTTTCTTCGATTAGCCTTATAGTCTCAATTGGGACGGAATTTTCGTTAACTTTATGGGTTCAAATCTACTAAACGAACCTATACTAAAGATCTCACATACATGTTTCTAATCATATATGTGAGAGGAATTTTTCAATCATTACAAGTTCTATATTTAATATTTACAACCTTGAATATAAAATAAGTATTCAGCAAAATATGAATACTTATTTTAATAAATTGTTTAAAGATATCGTTAGTTTTCACGAACTACGTGAAGAATGTCGATAATGACAAGTTAAGATAAGCGAATTAATAACGACGGAATAAGAATCAAATAAATAACGACTGCACAATTTAAGATAACTGCAACTATAATATAAGTTACACTCATCCTATATTACTTTAATAATTAACTGGAGTTCATTCCACAAAGAAAGACCCAAAATATACCTAGTACAGAAAAAACATCGACAACAACATATTCACTTACCTAAAC
>JANIJH010000225.1:2590454-2607794 GCA_024520975.1 Erythroxylum areolatum | reverse complement strand
AAATTCATCTTAATTACTATCCATTTATTAATAACAATATATATAACAAATTATACCAATTTAATTAAAAGTAATATCGTTTGTTTTTTTCTACACAAAATATATTACTTATTCATATTTAAATTAAATTAATCTTAATTACTATCAATTTATTAATAACAATATATATAACAAATTATACCAATTTAATGAAAAGTAAAATTTTCATTTTATTCAACACAAAATTTATTACTTATTCATATTTAAATTAAATGCATCTTAATTACTGCCCATTTATTAATAACAATATATATATAACAAATTATAACAACTTAATTAAGAGTAATATTTTGTTTTTCTCAACACAAAATAAATGTATTATTCAAATTTGAATTAAATTCATCTTAATTACTATCCATTTATTAATAATAATATATATAACAAATTATACCAATTTAGTTCAAAGTAATATCGTTTGTTTTTTTCAACACAAAATATATTGCTTATTCATATTTAAATTAAATTCATCTTAATTACTATCCATTTATTAATAACAACATATAGAACAAATTATACCAATTTAATTCAAAGTAATATTTTTTGTTTTATCAACACAAAATATATTACTTTTAAATTCATCTTAATTACTATCCATTTAGTAATAACAATATATATAACAAATTATACCAATTTGATTAAAAGTAATATTTTTGTTTTTTTCAACACAAAATATATTACTTATTCATATTTAAATTAAATTCATCTTAATTACTATACATTTATTAATAACAATATATATAACAAATTATACCAATTTAATTAAAAGTAATATTTTTGTTTTTTTCAACACAAAATATATTACTTATTCATAATTAATAAGTCCTTTGATTAAATTGAAAATATCTTTAGAATATATAAATTATAACTTACATTTGCTTTAATTATTAAACAAATACATATTTTAATTTAAAATATGTAATTTAATATAACAAAATAAAAAATATTCAATACATTAAAAATTTAATTTCTTTACAATTAAGTTATCTTATACATAATATCATTATCAATACATAATCATATATTAACATTATAAGTTATTTTTATTTTTAAATAAATTGAAACAACAATTTCATTTTCAAACCCATATAACATTCCTATAAACAACTATAATATATCAACTTACTTTCTAAACTTCTTCCAAACAAACACAATAATTCAAATTCAACAACAATTCAACACAAACATCTATAAGCATTTTCTCAAATACTTGGTGTGCATCTCATTTTTCATCCCTAATTTAACACAAAATTCCACATTTATTCCATTATTCTCCAAAAAAACACATACTCTATCATTAACAATTACTAATCAACATTTAAAATCAAACAACATCTCCATATTACCCAAAACACAATCTACCGAAATTACCTTTGGTTACGGTGGCCAGAGTAGGGGATGCCAGCGATGCAAGGCTCTACGACGAAGGACAGACCAGGCGGCGGCGATGGCTGCAGATGGTGGACACACGCGACGATGGTGAAGGAAAGGAGAAGAAAAGAAAAGCAGCTGGCCTGCGATGCGAGAGGAAAGGTTCTACAGTTGCTTTAAAACGTGAACCAAAATGACGTCGTTTTGTTACGTTTTTAAATGACGATTGGGTTCTAAATTTACCGACGTCCTTTTACTGATGAAATTTTCCCTACCGGTAAATGCTTAGTTACCATCTTATTGTTCCAACGCGGTTTTATTTCGTCGATAATTACCGACGAAATGTTCATGGTCTCTAAATTTCTATCACTATTCGCCTCTTTTTCTTGTAGTGTAAGTACTATGCTTGTAGAAAATAGTTCAAATAGGACGAATCTTATTCGGTCTTTTGGTGTCATTAGTCTATTGATGGGAGACAATATGGAACAAGCACAAGCTAATGGCAAGGAATTAGATATCTTGAGGACTTATGAAAACAACTCATAGTTAAAGATGAATGGTATGATAAAATTAAATGCACAATTAGTGGATGAAGTAATGGAATATGAACCTGGTTTATTGGATTCACCAAGAAACCTACTACTGTTATAACTAGATAATGACAGACTTGTTAAGATAGCAGAAAAGTCTCGTGAGAGTTCATCTAAATCTAAAAGACGATCAACTAGGAGGAAAATAAAAAAGAAGAGATATTTCCTTTAAAGGACCATTTTAATATGGTACACAAGAGGGTAAAATATCACATAACTAATGATTGAAACACTACATGATGTTATACTCAATTGATGTACTTTACCTTTGTAATAATTAGTGGAACCTAAATTTGTTGGCCATGAATAATTGGAATTATGTTTTGTTTGTTATTATTAATACAATTATTTTAATTTTTTGAAAAAAACTTTAGTTCTAGATTGGGGTTCTGTTTAACAACAAACTATCGAGACTGTTGAATGAGCTTTGTGATGAAAATGATCGATGCATCTTTAGGGCCATGACAAACCTTTTAAGATTCGTGTTTTGCAAGACCTTGCACCTTTCTTATACTATCTTTGTACACATGGGTGATGTTTGTCTCCTAAGGATGCTTGGGTGATGAATTTACGAAGAGATTAATAAATAAGGAATGAAAAGTGAATTGTTAATTGTTGATTATCATTATAGGGGTAATAGTTTGATATCTTATTTTTGGAAAAATTCTTTGTACCTTCCATTTAGTAGAGGAATGAAACTTATTCTTTAGTAGTGGCTATTTTTTTAAAAATATTCTTAATACTAATTAAAATATAATTAATTAATTATAATTATTTCATTAATTAAAATATTGTAATTAATTAATTATAATATTGTAATTAATCAATATATTATAATTTATTAAAATATTATTAATTAAATAATTAAAATATAATTTTTTATTTTTCAATATTTTTTACAAACCAACCACTATCAACAGTAATCATTCTTTTCTCTTAATTAACCATATTATAATGATAATAATTATTTTCATTCTTATTACCATTTTTATGTACGAACCAATGATCCCCTTAATTATTTAGGTTGCTTTAAGCAATCGTTTTCTCTGTTATCATTTTGTACATACTGCTCAGTTATTGACATATCACATTCTTCCGTTTACAGAACGGCTTTGAAGCATCTAAAGATCGACCGCGTTAAGAAGGACGAGTACTGTCTGCCTTGTGAGTCCTGAAACATTGATTATCTCTGCATTCCTTATGTATAAAACTAGTTTGAAAGATAATGAAAAAAGAGACCTGATTCTTGTCTGACCATTTTTATAATTCTGAAAAATATGAATCACACAATACTTTTTCACGAATAGACCAATTTTGGTTTCTCAGTTTGGATGTAGACATTTTTTATGTTATAATTCATTTATTCAGTGTTCATTCCACGTCACATGACAATATGTTTATCATTGAGCTAGTCCTTTGACTTCTTTTCTCTATTTTGACAGATGAAGCAGCGAAGTCCAAATAATAATTCCAGCTGCACCAAAGCCAGTAAGTACTGCATGCAAATGGAAAAGAAGTTTTGGATCCCAAAATGTTTTATATACGAAACATCCAAGGCATGCAGATGGGTGCTATAGTTCCCTTTGATACAAATATTTAGCTCAGTGTAATCTGTTAAATGCTATACAGATCGTACATTATGTAGGAGTTCACTGATAAGCTGATCCAAGAGGGGGAGTTATCTGAAGATCAAAAGGATGATTTTAAGGTGAGTTCATCAAGGTTCATAATACAGGGTGTTAGAGTGTCCTGTATTGACTAAATATGAAAATGATAAAGGGTTTATAAATGGTAAGGATCAACTATCTAAACAATTAGTCCTAATTATTTGGACAATAGTTGACCCAAGCATAGTTCTTGTAAGTGGACTCTACACTTTGTCTATATTAAAATTTAATATAGTATCAGAGCAGGTTTGGTTCGGATTATTAATTTTTTGGTTGTTCGTCTGGATGTCCAGTCCCAGAGACCCGGTCCGGCTACCACTGCGTATATTTCAAGTGATAACTAGATGTCCAGTCCCAGTTGCACTTGAAAGGAAATGTTAGAATGTTCCATATTAACTAAACATAAAAATGATAAAAGGTTTATAAGTAGTAAGGATCAACTATCCAAACAACTAGTTCTAGTTATTTGAACAATAGTTAACCCAAGCATAATTCTTGTAAGTGAACTTTACACTCCCAGATATTAAAATTCAATACAGGGTAGTCGTCTTCTTGTGGACTATGGAATTAATAGCCGAGTCTGTCACCTATTACTTCTGTTGGGACTTTGTTAAAGAGAAAGCACAAGAAGCAAAGAGAGCTAATCGTGTGGTACTCCATGTTACTCTCTCCATCTCTCCCAGCTCATTTATCATGGGTGCTTTTACCAAATCTCTTCTTTGTTTTCACTACCTGTAGCAGGAGAAAGATGTAGCTCCAAAGTACTTGGATGAAGAAGCCAAGGTGATCACTTGTATGAGGCATCTGTAAGGTACATTCTTGAGGCTTTATGGTCAATTGCCTTTGGGCTGCGGGCAGCAGTAGGCCTGTGTGGCCCGAGTTTGTCGGCTTTCCAATCAGTTCTTACAATTATTGTGTTCCCATAGTTCGTCGGTGGATCTTTAATGATTGGAAGGATCCCATTTTAGACACTTTTTGGATAATAGTAGCTCAAACCCGTGATTGATTGAGTTATAGGGCTTAATCAAAACTTGTTTAATGATAAAACATTAGAATTGACTCCCAAAACATGTGCCAAAAATATTCTAAACTTAAGTTGTTTTGTTAAATAATTTCCATATTAATATATATGATCGATGAATTATTTTATGCATTTAATTTTTAAAATTTTAACTTTATGATAAAAATAAGTTTTAATTTTGATGGAATTTATAATTTCTTAAATTTAAAATATATTCATAATTAGACTATCCCAATCTGAATCTTTCTTAATATTTTATAAGCCCTGAATAAAGTAAAAAAAGTTCTTATTGTTGCTCATTTTTTAGTCCTCGTATAGAATAATAATAAATAAAATATAAGTCTTTTTTGTTATTCTTTATAAGGTCAAAAGTAGGCCTATTTTGTTTTAATTTATTTTTATAAGAATAAAAATAGATCTTATTTTATCATATATAAGAATAGATCTTAGATAGGTGCCCACTTTGCCCTTGCCCAGAGTTGGCCCTAATCCTAATGTAAGTTGTATTTAAGATTATTGATTAGAAGTAATTATTAAAAAATTGAATCAGTTTGATTAGTTTAAATATTAATTGTAAAAATTTTGAATCGATCAATTTTTTTTATAATTTATTTTAATAATTTTTTTGTTAAAAATTAATCAAATTAATTAATTAATCGATAACTTTTAAATTAATTAATTTTTATAAATTAAAGGAAATTAATTCTTCTTATTTTAATATCTTTTTAAACTAAAATTTAAAATTTTAATGAATAAAAATAATCTTTTTTAATTTTATTTCAACATTTGTTGGCTTTGATGTCGTATCAATTAAAATTTAAAACTCTTTGTGATTAGAATTTTGATTATAGGTTTTCTTTAATTTTCATAATGCCACGTGTTCAAAGGGCATCCAATGACTTTCCACCAATTTCAGCGTGTGTCTTGTGTAACCTTGTCTTAGTGCGCTATCACATCCGTATCTCTCCTCCACGTGTCAAACGGCACCAGCACCCGCACTCACACGATACATTTGATGTTTGACTCACTTTTTGTGTGAGAAGCCGTCGGAAGAAAAGAAAGGATAAGAAATTTAAGAAGAACAAGACAGACGGACAGACAGACAGACGACGAGGTGGACATAGCTCCATTGGGGGCACTGTGCGCACTACGCCCACCACGAGTGATGGATAATGAAAGAACAAGAGGGCAAGCAAAAACGTAGATTCTAGAAAATTATAATGCGACTTTATTTAAAACTGTAGGCGTTTACCGTGTGCAAATATGCTCTTTTTTATTATGACATAATTATATTATTTAATCTAATAATATAATAATCCAAGTTGCCACAATTTCATATTAATATATATTAACAATATTATATATTTTTTGATTTTAATATTATATATATCATGTTATTATTATTATATATGATATGATAAGTGTGGAGGTTTAGGCTATTGATTGATATAATTTTGTGATTAATGAGTTTTAAATTTAAGCCCTTCTTTAGATGAGAATGAATCGAAAATTGTAAATTAATGCATTTCGTAAATTAATTGACTTCTAAATAATAAAATAGAAATAAAAAAAATTAAAATAAAAATTAAAGTCTAATGTAATTAACAATAAATTTTAATACATATTTGTATTAAATATATATTTCAATCTAAATTACTCCATGTCAATAATATGTCAAGTAAATCATTTTCATAATTTGTTAAGTTTTTATTAAAAGATACAAGTTTTAAAAAAATTATAAAAATTTTCATGACATGATTATTGGAACAATAATAATATTCAATAGAAATTATGCTAAAATGCGAGATTTACAAAGATTTAACAGTACACAACCTTATTTTTAAATAAGAGAGACATTGTCTTCAATCATTGAAGCAAACAACAATTTTTAAAAAATTATTTTTAGTTCAAAATAATTCAATTAAATATAAATTTAGAAATGTCAAATTTAGTCCGGCCAAAACTTACCCACGGGTTGATCATGGTCGGCTCAACGAATCCATAACTTAACCGTTACTTAAAAAACGATATCATTTTTTACATTTTTTTTAAAGTTTATGCTCGTGGCCAATTAAGCCATGGGCTGACCTAGCCTGACTCGTCGAGCTACGAGCTATCTTAGTTCGCTCTTGGTTCGACCCGACTCATTTACATACCTATATAAATTTATATTAATCGTCAACCACGTTATAGCATGACGAAATCAATCACGCCCAATGGACTACATTGTTATTTTTAACTCCAACCTTATTCTCATCCACAGGATCTAAAACCGACGGGTAGCAACTTGAGGTCACGTCACAATGACTTACATCCTTCCGTGGTGTGAGCATCACACATAGAAGGAATCCACCCGCACGCATTGACCAACGTTTGCCACGTCAGCAACCGGTAAAACCAGGTTAAGCTAATGACACGTGTCGGTAGATAATAACATCCGGGGGGTTCGCTCCATTTTCTAAAAAATCCAAAGAACAGTGAGAGTTTATTAATATTAAAAATTAAAAATTAAATCTTAATAAAATCGGTATTAAATTATTATAAAATTATTTAAATTTTAAATAAAATAAAAATTAAAATATAAGTAAAAAGAAATCATAATTAATTTAAATTTTAATTAAAAATATTACTAAATTAATTAATTTTAATTTATAAGTATTTATTAATAAATAAAAATTGACCAATTAATTAATAAATTAATCAATTTTTAAAAATAAAAATTATTAAAATAAGCCGATTTATAAAGTCAAAAATAAATTCAAAAATTAAACGATTCAAAATAATTGATTATGATTAAATTTTTAATATAATTTATTTTAATAATTTTATTATTAAAATTTGATTAATTTTTAATTAATTAGTTAATTTTTATAAAATTTTAATTAAATTTTAAATGACAAAATATGGATTTATATTTAAAATATTTAAAATTATTTAATTTTTAAGAAACTTTTCAGAATTTAAACTTTATATTTTCCCGATTTAATTTCATCCGTTAGTTTACTGCATAAATAAAAAAGGAAAAAGAAAAGAAAAGAAACGATTCTGCTCTTTGTGTGTGTCTGTCTCGCTCCAGCTTTCCCTCTCTAGACTTTTCCCAAATTTTCCTACCTGTAAAAAAAATCTATGGAAAAGGTTTTCTCTCCATAAATTGCTAAATTTATTAAAGAAAAGGAGAACCCTAAGATGAGGTCGCCGCCGTGGGTGTTTCTTCAGAGGGCCCTGTAAGTTTGTTGCTGTTCATTTCGTAATTTCACTTTTTGGTTATCGTCTGTTCCGTAAGGTACGGAGTTTATTTGTACGTATCGATGTTTGCGTAATATAGTGCATGAATATGAGGAATAATTTGAATTAGTTTTTTTTTCCTTTTTTTGGTTTGATTTTGTGTGGTAATTGTTTGAGCTGTGTTTGGTGGGGAGGAATTTGGAGGTGAGGAGAGAGGAGATGAATGAGGATTGGACTTCGTGTGTGTTCCAAAATAATTGGAGAATAGTAGTTTTGTAGCTTCGGTATTAGTTATGATTTGTTTGAGTTGGTCTCTTTAAAAAAAAAAAGAATTTAATTTACAACACGATTTCAAGGGATTGAATATTGTTTTACGCCATTTGGGTTTTGTAGTAAATGATGTTTATTTGTGGAGCGTTTTTTGAATTCAGGTTCTACATTTTTTGAAAGTTTGGGGTACCTGGCTCTGAAGGATTTTGGTTTGGGTAAGGTTTTCGTGTTTGTTTATCACGGCTGGTGTTTCTAGATGCCAATTCTTGAGTTTCATGAGTTGTTGAGGATCTGGGTTTGAATTATTTGTGGTGTGGTGTCTTTAATCTGTTGGATAGCGCACTTCCCTGTTGCAAATGGCAGAAGAACGCATCCGTGTTGGTGCGCTGTCGTCTGGCTTGGCTGTTATATTGAGCAATGAAGATGGGAAAGATAACTCATCAAAAGGCCGTCTTGTTTCATATTGTGATGATTTTGGTGACCAGCCGATTGAACGAGCTCTTGAATACATTTTTGGCCTTTCAAACAAATCGCTTGGTCCATTGACTGCTCCAGTCAACAGCAAGTTAGTCCGATCGATATCAAAGGATGAGTTATTGGAAATTCAATCATGCTCACTCATTTCAGTTCATGACAGAGATGGGATTTGTATTGTTGATAGTGGCCTTGGACCTCGCGTGGTTGCCCTTGAAAAATCAAGCATTTGTGGTGACATTAAAACTATTAAACCTCCTTTACTTGTTGAGAGTTTAACAATATTTAGTAGCTGTAGGGCTAATACCTATGTTTGGAAAGGCAAATGGATGTATGAGGTAATATTAGAAACTTCTGGCGTACAACAGCTTGGATGGGCAACTCTTTCATGCCCTTTCACTGATCATAAAGGTGTTGGTGATGCAGATGATTCATATGCATTTGATGGGAAAAGGGTTACCAAGTGGAATAAGGAAGCTGAGCCATATGGTCAGTCCTGGGTTGTTGGTGACGTCATTGGGTGTTGCATTGATTTGGATCAAGATGAGATTCTGTTCTACAGAAATGGTGTATCCCTTGGAGTGGCCTTTCATGGCATTCGCAAGATGGGACCTGGGTTTGGGTATTATCCTGCATTTTCTCTATCTCAAGGTGAACGATGTGAAATAAATTTTGGTGCTCGTCCCTTCAAATTTCCAATTCAGGGTTTCCTACCCCTACAATTGCCTCCTTCCACTATCACCAGGGCAACCAAGTTGCTCCAGTGCTTATCAAGGCTTTTAGATATGCAATCTGTAGAGCGAGCGGATAATACTTTGGTTGGAAGAATGAGGAGATTGAAAAGGTTTGCACTGCCTGAACAACTATTTTATCCTGTCTGTCACGGTATATGTGAGGAATTCTTCTCTTTGCTTAAGGAAGATTCTGAAAGCACAGAATATTTGGCATGGGGTCCACTTCTTTCGTTCATGATGGAGGTCTTTAGAGTGCACGCTCCACATGACTATGCAAGTTTGGATAAGTTTATTTCCGTCTTTCTACAATTTCAAGAATCACACCTGATGTTTGAGCATGTCATTAATGCCCTCTCATGTGGTTGCAAAACAGCAACCATGATTTTAACTGACTGCCCATACTCTGGATCTTATCCTTATCTTGCATTGGCATGTCATATACTAAGACAGGAAGAGTTGATGGTCCTGTGGTGGAGGCTGTCAGATTTTGAGCCCTTGTTTGAAGGATTTCTTTCCCGAAAAAGCCCTAACAAGCACGATCTGCAGTGCTTGATGCCTTCAGTTTGGTGGCCTGGTTCATGTGAAGATAGCTCTTATGAAGATGGAATGGTCTTGAGTACTACTGCTTTGTCTGAATCAATTTGTAAGGTATCCCACGTGCCCAATTTGACAATGTTTCTATCT
Source organism: Erythroxylum areolatum (assembly GCA_024520975.1). Classification (NCBI taxonomy): domain Eukaryota; kingdom Viridiplantae; phylum Streptophyta; class Magnoliopsida; order Malpighiales; family Erythroxylaceae; genus Erythroxylum; species Erythroxylum areolatum. Next base: position 2,597,722 of record JANIJH010000225.1, on the reverse strand, counting down.
AAAATAGTGGTATTGATTTTTATAAGTGGATTGCATACTTGTCTGTAGATACTAACTTTGATTTTTACTGATGAAAATTCAGAACATGTATTTTACATCAATTGAAAACCTGAGTTTGGTTTCTGATATTATGGAAAAGACTGGATATAGCATTAGTCATATGATAAAGGGTTGCAGCTACTTCTAGCTTGAAATTTTTTTTATGCATGCAATAAGGTCCAAAAACAGGTAGGGGAATGTTGAGTGTTGTCTGATGTGTGAATAATTGAAGTACAGATTATCATGTTTGAAATGATGTTAAATTGACTCTCAAGTATCATTCTCTTTTCTGTTTATCCATTTTTCTGAACATTTAGACAAAAGATGATGGATGCTATTACAACTTTGTTCTTCAGACTTGGATGCGGTTCAGATGCTTAGAACATTACATGACATATATGAACAGACATTATACTTGAAATATAATCAAACTTGGATCACACTTGCATTAATTATCTTAAATGTCATTTTTACTTTATGCCCAATCCAAATGAAGACAATTGAGTCTCAAACATACATTTGTTGGGGTTGGATGGATGGATCCTTCTTCTCTATTCTAGGTCTTGAATTTGATAGAATGAATTATTGCACTTAGGAATTGACAAGCCATATTCTAAAAGTAGCTTGAGCAGAACCTCCTCAAATTCTATTACCACCTAGGTTTTGCTGGTAAATATTGTGAAATCTTCTTTCTGAACTGAATTCTGATTATAGTTATTTCTTTATAGATTGAAGAGAAGCAAAGAGATCTCTGCCTATTGGTCATACAGTTTGTACCGCCTACAATATGTCCACAGTTACCTGGTTCAGTATTCAGGACGTTTCTACAGAATGTTTTATTGAAGAACAGGGGAGCAGATCGAAATGTGTCACCTCCTGGATTTTCAAGCAACTCTGTTCTTCTGTCTTTGTACACAGTTATTCTTCATTTTCTCTCTGAAGGATTCACTATGAAGGACATTTGTGGTTGGTCCAAAGGCTGTGACACTAATGGACATGATGTTGGGTTTCTTCATAGAGGCGGTGAACAAAATTTCCCTGTGGATTTATTTCTAAAAAATGATCCTCATCGAATTGATATTTCTAGGCTTGGGGGATCATTTAACCATTTAACAAAATACCATCCTGTCACTGAGCAGGAAGAGGACATTATCCGTTGGGAGGAAGGTTTTATGGATGATGAAGAAACAAGAGTAACTCATAGAACTGCCCAGAAACCATGTTGTTGTTCAACTTATGACATTGAGTTGTCGAAACTGTCTAATCTTCCAATGAAGCATAAAGCTAAAGGTTTGCGTGTCCATTGTAGCTCTATTCGAGAGAGGGCAGCACATGTTGCTGCAGAATGCAGTGCAGGAATGAATGGTGAGATGGCGGACAAACCTGGTACCAGTGATCAATCTGAATCTGATCTTGGTTACTGCCCTGTTCGAATTAGGAAGATTCCGCCCAGAGAGGGTAGTACATCTTCAGCTACTCTCAGGGAAGAAGAACTTCTTGATACTTTACTGTTGTTGTATCACATAGGTGTTGCACCTAACTTTAAGCAGGTAAACATTCTTCAGATGCAAGATTTTCCCATCAAAACATTGTAGTATTTGATATATTGATTAAATATGAACGGACTGCTATATTCTTTTTTCATGACTTTTGTACTTAGGCTTTTCAACCTGCTAAATTGGAGCATTTGTTTTCAAATGTTTCTAAAATGCCTGAAATTCTTTAACTGCAGGCATCATGCTACATGTCTCATCAGTCACAATCAATAGCTCTTTTAGAAGAAACTGATAAACAAATAAGAGAACGAGCTTGTGGCGAGCAATTAAGGCGCTTGAAGGAAGCTCGTAATGACTATAGAGAAGAAGTCATTGACTGTGTTAGACATTGTGCTTGGTATGATGACCATGAAATTCTTTTATCTGTTTCCCAGTTGCATCATTTTAATTCTTTCTTGTAGCCATCATTAAAAATCAATTAAATGTTTTGATGACCGTTCCTTTCTCACTTCTCCTTAAAAAAATGGAGCTTCACCAATTGGTTGTAGGCATGTCTGCATATAGTTATACTAAATTCCCTGTTTGATGAAGGACAGCAATAAATGACATTGTTTTGAACCTTACTTTTGCATACATGGTGATGAAGTTTCTGCTTGTAAAGTTATTTGAATGCCTTGCAGGTATCGGGTTTGTCTTTTTTCAAGGTGGAAGCAAAGAGGGATGTATGCAACATGCATGTGGATTGTCCAACTGCTTTTGGTTCTCAGCAAAGTTGACTCTTTGTTCATTTATATCCCTGAATTTTATCTAGAAACTCTGGTAAATAATTTCTTCTGATATTTATATTAGTAATATTGGGTATCTGTTTTCATAGCTGTATCTTTCCTAGTTTTTAGTTTCATCTCAAGTTATAGAAGTGATTTATATAAATATTCAAATTACTCTTTCATATTGCCCTTATGGTTATGTTTAGTGGGTAATGCCCCAAGTATTGAATTTCTTGTGCCTGATAGTTTTGCCATTAATGTGATTTTGTTATGGAACTTCTTGCTTTTGGGTCTCTTCTATCATTGAACTCTGTCATCTTTTTAATATCTTTTCTTATTTGTAGCTCTAAAATGTTTTCTGCTATGAAGCTGCTAACATGCCACATCAGCTGTAGAATTATATTTAGTAGATGGCTATTTATTCTATTTTAATCATCTTCATGTAGTGGATTTCCTTTTTTTTATGTAAAACCATGAGATTTTTTGGTGGATATCTACTGGGTGCATTGGTAATCCAGTAGCTATACTAGATCTTCAATTCTGCATTTAGCCATTTAGAAGTTACAAGTGTTTATGCATGTGGGTTGCTTTACATTGCTAGTATTAAACTTACTTGGTGCTTTTCTGTTGATATAGGTTGACTGCTTTCATGTGTTGCGGAAGAGTGACCCTCCATTTGTTCCTTCTGCAATATTTATTAAGCAAGGACTGGCGTCATTTGTAAGTGTCTTCAACTTAGTTTATTCCTTGTGTTTTTTATTTGTTTATTTAAATTTTGGTTGCTGGTTAGTGTTATTGGGTGTCAATTAGGGTATAAAGTTCTCAGGACCTCTGTTGAGAGGGAGTAATTTTCATACTCACATACTGTTGAGTACAATAAAATGATTCTCCACAACAGCAAGACTAGTTGTGTTGTGCCTTCTAAATTTCCTGTCAATCTAATGCCCTAACACTCTTCTAGATCTTAAAATTAATGCAGCTCTTCTCCTTTCATTAGCTGTTACTTCCGAGGTGACATCATTCAGATGCTGGATCTGTTGAACTCTTACATTAAAAACCTTTCCTTTGTTTGTTTCTTTCAACTAGCCAACTCATCATTACATGTTTATGATGTTCTAAGAGATGCAACCTGATGATTTGTCAGTTTAATTGTTTTTATAGCTGTTGTATATGGTACTTTTTCCCTGTTTGGGTAAAGTTTTATCATTAATGGGCTAATAAAATATCTATATTTTAGGAATATTAAGCATTAATTCATTTCTGTCGTTTGTAGGTTACTTTTGTAGTTACTCACTTCAATGATGCAAGGATATTGAATGCAGATCTTAAAGATCTGCTTCTCCAATCTATCTCAGTCCTAGTACAGTACAAGGAATATCTGACTGCTTTTGAGAACAATGAAGCAGCCACACAAAGGATGCCAAAAGGTTTATTGACAGCTTTTGATAATAGATCTTGGATCCCAGTGACCAACATTCTTTTGCGGTTGTGCAAGGTTTCTTCAAAACATGGAGAGTCATCCTCCTCCTCCTCATCATCATCCATTGTTTTTCAGGTTTTATATCAAATTTCTCTCTGTTTAATTTTGCAACTTTTTCTTTTTGTTTAACCAATAGGCTTGTTATGGGCTTTTGTTTGTGCAGAAGTTGTTACAGGAAGCCTGCATCAATAATGCAGATTTATTCTCTGCGTTTCTTAATCGCCTCTTTAATACCCTCAGTTGGACAATGACTGAATTCTCAGTTTCAATTCGAGAAATGCAGGAAAAGTACCAAGTAAATTATATCAGCCCTGATCTTTGATTGCATTTGTTGAAAGTGTTGAAAGTGTTTATTGTATTCACTATCTTTCTGTACAAGGTTTAGCTAGGTTTATATACAAACTTCCTTGGACTATTTAGGAAGTAATCTAGCTATTAACTATAGGAAATCTCTCAATTATAGGAGAGATTATAGGAGCAATAATAACAATATCAATACAAGATCAATTCTTATCAATACAAGATCAATTCTAATATCTCTAGTCAACAGCATTGCTGCTTTTTTATTTTGAATTTTTAAACTTTTAAAAAGCAGTTTATCTTGTCACTGAGGGACAGCGAAACTAGATTGGAGAAAGTAAGAGCCAGAGATCTCATATAAGTCGTAATAAGATTTAGTTGTTTAGTGGCAATGGCTTGAGTGCCGCAAATGCAATTGTATTTTATATTGATGCAAGTAATTTTCTTCTATGTCAGATATTTAATGTTATCTATGTTGATCTGGATGGGTGATTGGTATCTGGTTCTGCATATACAATTACAATATTTCTTGCAAGTCTGATGGATGCAGTGATTATTGTTTAGTATTACTTGAACAAGTTTACTTGGTTGCTTAACTGTTCAATACTAGTTTTAATCTTTTTTTTCCCCGTCCTGCTTTGTTGACTTTTGTCTTTTGTCGCAGGTTTTGGAGTTTCAGCAGAGAAAATGTTGTGTAATATACGATCTTTCCTGCAATCTAGCTAGGCTTTTGGAGTTCTGTACCCATGAGATCCCTCAAGCATTTCTGTGTGGAAGTGATACAAATCTTCGGAGGCTAACTGAATTAATAGTCTTTATTCTTAACAACGTTACTTCCGCTGCAGATGCCGAATTTTTTGACTTGTAAATGTCCTTCCCATGAAAATGATCTTTCTTTTTCCTGCCACCCCCTCACTCCATTTCCTCTTGTTTAGTATAGATATTTCTGAAAATGTGTTATAGACCCATTAAAAGTTGGAGATGTGATGAACATTATAGAAGAAACTGGATCATATCAAGGAAATCATTTTTCTTTTGAAATTTTCTTTCATCTTTGTGGGCTTCAATGTTTTGTCCAGTTTCAAAGTTGGATGAGATATAGGGTCTTCTTTTGGTGATAATTTTTCTTTGTATTTTAATTTTTATTTAAGAGAGCCGATACACATATTATTAGTTACATTCTCCCTCACTAGTGGCATTTTATGTGCAGGTCACTTAGACGGCATGGTCAATCTATGGAAAAAGTAAACCGGGCCATGATATCGGCACCTCTTTTAGGGATCATGATAAATTTACTGGATGAAAGTGTAGAGATGGAAAGTGGACAGAAGAATGACGTTCTGGATGTCTTCACAAGCATGGATTGTCCTGATACAGTGCACTGTGGATTTCAGTACCTGTTGGAGTACAATTGGGTTAGTTTTTTGTCAACTCCAATTTGTAATTAGTCTTGTGCGATTATCATATAATGATGATGAGGATACATTGTTTATTACCCTCTACACATGATCAACAAATTTGTAGCTGCATGTGATTTGTTTATGACCTGCAAGCAGCTTGGACCTTTTTCATTTAATTTATGCCTCTGCTTGGTGAAGATGACTATGTAGTTGAAAACTTTATGTTTTGGATGCATTTTCTCGTTAGCAAAAAGGTTGTGGTTTATTTTGTTGTTAAAGGTTGAAATTGCTCTTTTGGCACTAGGATGTTCAGATTAATGTCCCGAAAGTCATTGTGCATATCTGTCCTTGTTTTAGCCTAATAAATGCTGATAAAGGCATCTCCTTCACAGAATTTTGACCTTTTTGGTCAAACTTCATGTGATAGGAGATGATTAATCAACATTTGATGGAACTGTAGCCTTTCTATTTCGTAGGGTTCTGCAATATATTTTGCTTCTATCATTGTTAGCCACCATGTTGTGGCATTCATTTCAACATTTCTTTCATTAATACCAGTTTCAGGTTTTTCTTTCATAAGGTTGCTAAAAATGTCCAAAAATCTTGTTAGATCAGTTTACATGTACTTACCTGAGGGTTTTTTTTCGCAATTCACAGTTTCATGCTCAATTTGTTTCCTTGATATGTTGTCTCAAATATTCCATTGCCAATATTTACTAGGCTGGATCGTCCAGTGGAGATGCTTATCTCGGGAAACTTGGGCAACTTGAGAATTTCTTAAGCCTGCTTATTAGTCGGATCGAGACGCAACAACTTGAAAGGCTGAGATTTACAGGAGAAACTGATGTTGAAGACATCTGCTGCATCTGTTACACATGTAAAACAGATGCGAAGTTTGCCCCGTGTTCCCATACGTCCTGTTACAGTTGCATAACCAGGCATCTTTTGAATTGCCAGAGATGTTTCTTCTGCAATGCAACAGTCCTGGAAGTGATCAAGGTTGGTGAGGATAGCACTTGAGATCTCTGTCATCAGAACTTTTTTCTGGTTAACTAGATCTTTCTTTCTTTCACTTCCATGGCCGTTCACTGATTACTGGGATGGAAAGGGTTATGAAAAATCCTGGATTTGTCGGATGTCCAAAAGAAAAGAGAAGAAAACAGATCAAGAAAGATGAATATAGTTGCAATTAGAGATACAGAAATTAAAATGATGGTCATGTATTTGCTTTTGTATAGATTATCTATCTACTGCTGAGGGTAGTCATCACAGTTAGGAGGGGATTGGAAAGAACAATTCTCACAGTTATGATTAAGAATTTTGTAGGGGAAGGCAATTTTCTTGTAAATATGAGATGTAAATGGCAATGTAAATCTATTCTTCTTCTCCTCCTGTCTCTGTCACTCTGTTGGCTGCTCTGCAAGATGGAATATTTTTGGTGTACTTTTCATTGCCCTCAGAGGACTCATATCATAACAAGACAAATTTTGTCAAATATTTGTTTATAATTACAATATTATAATTGAGATCATCACTCCCAGTTTAAAGTCCCATAGTTAAGTAAGGTTTAGGGAGGTCTGATAGTACACAGCCTTGTTCTTAAATAGCAGAGAGATTATTTTCTGTAGACCCACGTGCAGATGTGACAAAAAAATAATGATGCAGGGTAAATGAGTAAATGAGTAAAAATATGGCACATAAAATATTTAAGTAAATAAAATTATCGTAAATACATAAAGATAATAATAATAATAATAAAAAAACTATTACTAAAAAGAAACTCAAT
>JANIJH010000225.1:2531984-2568346 GCA_024520975.1 Erythroxylum areolatum | reverse complement strand
AACTAATATTTATTATATATATTTTTAATTATTAAATCAAAATTTATTTGAAATTTATATATTTAAAAATATATTTTTTAAATTTAATTATATTTATTAATCATTATTTAAATAATTTTATAAATTAAATTAAAATTGTGATTATTTTTTATTATTATAATTTTTGGAGATAAGATTAAAAATATATAATACAACTATACAATATGACATTAGACTATTTTGTAAATTTTAAAAAAATTTAGAAACTATTTTATAAATTTAAAAGTTACCTAAAATGAACTTAGAATTAATTGATATCGATATAGTACATACTAGAATTCAATTTGATACTAAATTGGATACGGTTTTCGTAAGATTAGGTTAAATTTCTTTTAATCTTATATCGACAAAGAAGTTTATCTTAAAATAGGTGAAATCTTCAGTAATTAATCATAAAATATTTAATAAAAAGCAATTTAATTAGTCAAAAATAGGCAACTCTAAATGCAGCCTTCTCTTTTTGACATGTCAATTAAAGGCGACGGTAAACTGAAGAATAATCCACGCGCTTTTAGTGCAAAGCGACTGGACGTTGAATGTTGACACCACCATTTCGATCTCGAGAAAACAACATCACCGATCAAAGAATCCGCCACGTACGTCTCCGGGACCCACGGAGGTCCCACTCCTACATCCTTATTCCTTACGCAAGAATCCCCGACGTGGGCTGTTGAATTTCCACCAGCGTCAGTTTCCCTTCTCTGGATTGGGAATCATATCGAAGCCCGTTATCCCTCTCTGCATGTAAATGGCCAGGGTGGCGCGTGTAGTCCACTGCGAGCTCGTTACACGGGAACCGTCTATTCTGAAGCGAGAACCAGCGGCTCCGGTTCAGGTTCCGGTGCCCAGAGTGAAGCTTGGTGGCGATCCTGAAAACACGAAGGTTTTGTTGCAGCCTAGATTGTGTACGCTGAGATCGTACGGCGAGGATCGTTTTGGGGTGGTGAAGTCGAGAAAGGAAGGCGGAGATGGAGCGTCGCCGTTCTTTGAGACCTTGTCGGAGTATATCGAGAGCTCCAAGAAGAGTCGCGATTTTGAGATAATTTCTGGTCGACTAGCCATGGTCAGTCCTGCGGTTTTTCGGTTTCTTCTTCAATTTTATGAGAAATATAATTAATTATTCTGTTTTTAAATCAGATATGATTAATTTTCTAGTTTATCATGTTGGTTATTGAAATCCAAGTTTTGTTTAGTGAGATTGAGATCTCTCAAGTAATCCTTGGTAGTTGATATCTTTTGGGTGTTAGGTTGTGTTCGCAGCGACGGTGGGCACGGAGGTGGTGACGGGAAACTCACTGTTCAGGAAGATGGACATTCAAGGAATAGCAGAGGCGGCCGGGGTTTGTTTAGGGGCAGTAACATTTGCAGCGATCTTCGCCTGGTTCTCCAGCGCCAGGAACAGAGTTGGCCGTATCTTCTCCGTTAGCTGCAACTCATTCATCGATTCCTTGATCGACGAAATCGTCGATGGCCTCTTCTTCGATTGGTCCGATGACATTTAAACCCAAACTCTGAGGAATGATTTGAAGTATACAACGTTAGTTTACAGTAGTTGTAGTTACACGACATGTTTGGATGGATTGGATGGATAATGTTATGTCCTATACATACGGTATACATATACGTATATGAAGTCTCGTAGGATTGAATCAAATAAAAGAGACTCTTAGCATGTCTTGGTTGGAGTAGGGAGGACTTGCAGGTTTGTAATTTAGTTATTGTGAGTTTAATATTTTATTAATTAGTTTCAATTTTGTTATCTAGTTATAAGTTGTTATATTTATGTAATAATTCATAAATCATGTATTTTAAATAATTCACTCTAAAAAAGTTCTTAATATTTTGAAATAAAATTAATTTAATTGATATTTATAAGTTTAATATCTTTTACTCATCTTTTAAGTGAAAAAGTTACTTAACAATATGAGATTTTAAAATTAATAAATATATTACGAATCATTCATTATTCACCAACAACATATAAAATTAATAAAATTCATTATATCAAAATTACTAATAAAGAAGGAAAATCGTAATTTTGCCTCGAATTGTGAAGTTGTTTGTAACATGATGGGTGACGCAAAGGTCACCTTGGAATTCGAATTTGTACTCTTAAGTTTCTCACTCACACCCTTTGTACTGCAATCTCACTTAAATCCGTTTAAGTAAGGCTTCAGTCTCTCTTAACTCTTACCTTGCACACTCGAAGAAATAACGCTACGGATGCAATAAGAAAACATCCTCAAAAAAATACAAAGAATGCTCTCTCCACTTGAATAACAAAAAACATAGCTCGAATGAGCTATATATAGGCATCTAACTTGGAGTCCAAGTCACATTCAGATTCTCACTAAATTCAAACTACCTAAGATCGTGCTAAGATCACGTTTATCCTATCAGATAATATCACATGAACCAATTAGATACATCCTCATCCAAATATGACTCTAATTGATAAGATAGAATATAACAAGATAACATAAAGATATAGTTTACATTTATCTAGAACACTATTATCATTATTTGCAAAGATTTTCACTATCTTCAAATGTTGAGTTCCACTGCAATTCTAACTCTCAGTCATCCCCGCATCATTCAAGATCTCCCCACGATCTCTATCCGCTGATGATGCAATGTGATCTTACCGAAACCCACTAGTACACTGACTTGATCCAATGCTTCCCACAACAAGTCTGTTAGTCGTGGTTCATCCATCCGAGCATGGGCTAAATCTTTAGTCCGTCAATTCCCTAGCCTGGGTTGAGTTAATCTCCACAAGGTCCGAGACTCTACCAAAATTTACACCAAGTTTAATCCCAGTCGTCCACGTTTGCCTTAGTATTTTTGCATATCTCCCTCATGCGTGAATCCAACTAACCTTCCTCCTAAGGCTCTCTATGAAGGTCGCTGAGAAGTGCTCTGGAACTTAGGGATCTAACAAACCCATCAACCCGCACCCCAAAAGGATTCGATGCCCTCATTGAATTAGTCTGAAGGTAGGCGTTCATTTGATCCTCGAACTGCCGCATGGTTGTATCTTTCTCCTACGTAGCTTCCGCGACAGGTTTACTCTTCCACTAAATTAAGAACTCGGTCCGTTGGTTCTTCTTATGTTGACCTATGGTCCGGTGATCTAAGATCTTCTCCACTTGATCCTTGAACTGTTTTCACACAACCGATGGTGCTCGCTTCACCTGACTCCTATTCAGATCTAATGCATCCTTATAGTAAGGTTTGAGAAAACTAACATAAAAAGTATGGTGTACCTTTAATCGTTCAGGCAACTTTAATTGGTATGCCACGATTCCCACTTTATGCAGTACTTCAAACGATCCATCGTACTTCGGCACCAAATCCCTATGAACCTGCTTACTCGAGATCTTCTTCCAAATCTGCGGGGTCAGTTTCAACAGAACCTTATCTCCCACGTCAAATTCTAATGGTCGCCTTTGAAGATCCACTTGCTTCTTCATTCGTCGAGATGCTTTACGAAGATTGTCCCTCGCCTCATCCAACATCTCTTGCTTCTTCATCGCAAACTTATGCGCCGCAAGACATTTGCCACCTATCCTTTGTTGAGCAATTTCTAGTGGAGTAAGAGGCTGTTGTCCCAACACAATCTCAAAGGGACTTTTCTCCGTAGCCGAAGATTTGTGCAAGTTATAATAGAACTATGCAGTATCAAGTCAATACAATCAATTATGTTGACTTGCACTTACGTAATGCCGAAGATACTCCTCCAATAAACCGTTGATTCGTTAGGTTTGGCCATCCATTTATGGGTGATTTATAGTTGAAAACTTCAAATCGCAACCCATCAAGTTAAAAAGAGACGTCCAAAATTGGCCTGTAAATTTGGCATCTCATTTGCTCACAATATCCACCGGTACTTCGAAATACTTGACCACGTTCTTATAGAACAGCTCGGCCGCAACATCTGAAGAACAAGTTACAGGAGTTGGCACGAATACCGCATACTTGGAGAACCTACCAACCAGCACCATGATTGACGCCATGTTGTCCACCTTTGAAAACCCACTGATGAAATCTATTGAGACTGACATCCACGATCTCTCGGGGATAGATAAGGATTGTAGCAGACCGGCTTCCTTCTTCCTCTTTGGTTTATCCAATTGACACACAAGACACATTCTGACGTGAATTTTTCATCTTCGACCAAAAATAGGAACGCGATAGGAGTGCTAACATCAATGGACTCATTGGTGACTAGCCCACTGCGAGTCACACGTCTCCTTCAATAATTGTTTCCGCAATCCACCAAAGCTTAACATGTAAACTTGACTATTCTTAGTGATCAACAGCCTATCATCTTCGAGCCAAAACTTGCATACAACACCCTCCTTTATTTGACTAATTAACTTACAGTACATGGTGTCTAGCATAACTACCGCCTTGATCCGCTCCAATAGGTTGGACTCCACCCTCGTGATCGAATACAAGACCGCAAATACCTCCTTTCTACTCAAGGCATCTACCATGTTATTGTGCCTCCCTAATTTATGTTCCCATACGAAGTCATATTCAGCAAGAAACTTCTACCATCGAGCTTGTTTTGCCGATAACTTCTTCTGGGTCCTGAAAAATGTGTTAGCAACATTGTCTGTCCGAACAACGAACCTAGTCCCCAACAAATATACTCGCGACGTCTCCAGGCAATGCACCATTGCAAGCATCTCCTTCTCATGCGTCGAGTACCGCTGCTCTGCACCATTGAGCTTTCGGCTCTCAAATGCAATCGAATGATCCTCCTGTACAAGGACTTTACTAATGACTTTGTCCGAAGCATCAGTATGTACCTCGAATGGAAGATCAAACTCGGGCAACTTCAACACCAATTCGGTTGAGACCACAACTTTAAGTTTTCTAAATGCCTCCTCACATGCACCTGGCCAATACCACTCTTGCTTCTTCTTCAGAAAGTCCATTAATGACGTTGCTTTCTTGGAGTATCCTACTATGAACTGCCTGTAGTAGTTTGCCAGATCGAGAAAACTCTGCAATTCTTATACTATCGCAGGAGCCTGCCACTCAACTATTGCTTTCATCTTCTTCGGATCCATCCTGACCTTGCCCACCACGTGACCCAAGAATCTGATTTCCAATTGAGTGAACTCACACTTCTCCATCTTCACATAGAGCTTATGCTGCCTCAGTCTTTCAAACACTCGCCTCAAGTGTTCCACATGTTCCACCAGTTCGCGCTATACACCACGATGTCGTCTAGATAGACCACAATGAACTCATTTAGAAAGTCATATAGCACGTCATTCATTAGGTTGCCAAATGTCGCAGGGGCATTAGTTAATCCAAATGGCATAACTAAAAATTCGTAGGATCCATACCGAGTTACGCATGTTGTCTTTTGCTCATCGCCCTCGGCTGTCCACACTTGCCAATACCCACTTCGAAGATCTAACTTCGTGAACACCTTAACCCTCGACAACATGTCCATCAAATCGTAAATCAAAAGTACTAGATACTTGTTCTTGATCGTTACCTTGTCCAATGCTTGATAGTCCACACAAATCCTCAGTGTACCATCTTGCTTCTTTTGAAACAATACTAGGGCGTCGTATGGAGCTTTAGATGGTTGGATGAACCCTGCCTCCAACAACCCACTAAGTTGTTTCCGAGGTTCCACCAATTCCGTCGGGGACATCCTATATGGGGCACGTGCAGGTGGGATCGCTCCAGGAACCAACTCGATCCTGTGATCTACCTCATGACAAGGGGGAAGAGTTTTCAGCAACTCTTTCAGCATCACCTCCCGAAACTCCCTCAACAAACTTGCAACTGCATCAGGGACTTCTACCACGTGGTCTTTGCTAATCTCCCACATGGCAGCGAGATAGGTCTCCATACCTTTCTTTAACCCTTTCTCGATGCTCATAGCCGAAACATGTCCTACCAATGTCGTAGCATTCGTCGTTCCACCACCAAACTTACAATAATTCATGTAGAAGGAATTTTGTTCATTCATCAGCATCATACCTCCCAAACTTGGGTATAGCACTACCTTTGCCGCTTTAAGGAAATCGAGTCCCAATATCATTTCGAAATCCTCTAATGGTATGATGATGAAATTCATCTTGGCATGCCAACTTCCAATGCTAACTAGAATGTTATAAGCAATTTCTGCAACTGTTTATGCCTTCTCTGCAGGGGTTTTTATCCTCATTGGATCCTTGGACACCCTCACGCCCCTAAAAAACTTTGAGTTGCACCAGTATCCACCATTGTAGTCACGTCTTTCTCCCCAACTTGTATACCCACGTATATTAGTCTATCAAAGGAAACCGACTCAATACTAACCGCATTAAGCAAAGCTATCAGATTTAGCGCCGCATCTTTCAAAGATTTACCGTCTTCTTCGACAATCAGGGCGTTCAGCTTCTCCTTCCTTGGGCACTCTCTAGCAAAGTGTGGTCCGCTGCATAAATAACAAGCAATCTTGCCCTTCTTCGAGGACGTCTCCCCATTCTTCGAGCCCCTATTCTACTTGCTCTTGCCTTTGAAGTCTTCCTTCTTGGAATCTTTCTTCTTTTTCTCCTCGATATTCTCCTGTTGGGTGTGACCTTTGCCCTTAGAAGAATTTGAGGAGCTTACCTTAGAGTCTTTCGCCAATCTCAAATCTACCAAGGCATCGGTAGCCGTGATTGCATCAATCACGTCCTTCACATTCTTCCTCCGTAACTCCATTTGAGCCCATGATTATAACCTAGATAGGAAATTGAGGAGCTTGTCCTTGTCTGACATGTTCTCAATATCCAACATTAGAGAGCTAAAAGACTTAACATAATCTCTTACCGACTTAACATAATCTCTTACCGATCCATCTTGTTTGAGCCGTTTCAAGGCATCCCTCGCGAGCTAAGAAGTATTCATAGGAAGGAACTGATCCTTTAGCTCCTTCATTTGCACCCACATCTCCGCGGGAGTTCTACCCACCCTGATCTCTGCAGAGTTCCTCGTCCTCTACCAAAGCTTGACACCCCCATCCAAGTACATGGCCGTCACATTGACCTTATCAGCGTCAAATACTCTAGCAGCCGCAAAGTATTGTTCTATATCCCACAAGAAATTCTCCAACACCTTAGTATTCCGCACGCCTTCGAACACCCTTGGTTCACGCACCGTCACTGATGATGAAAGCTGTGGTATGGAGCTTTCGACCCAATCCCCTTATATCGTTGCAATGGCACGCCTTAGAATAGAGATCTTGAATTGAGTATCCTCCTGTGCCTTCAGCATATCTGTCATTTGTTGTTGCAACTGTTGGATCTGTGCCTTCAACATCTCGAACTGAGTATTGTGAAAAGTGACCTCTTCCTCCCCTTGAGGAATAAGACCAATAAGTGCCTTCACCCGAGTTACTCGCTCTGTCAAATTTCCTACTGTCATTCCTAAACTCTAGCTTTGATACCAGTTGATACAAATGTCACCTTGAAATTCGAACTTTCACCTAAAGTTTTTCGCTCACACCCTTCGCACGACAATCTTACTTAGATCCGTTTAAGTAAGACTTCAGCCTCTCTCAACCCTTGAAGTGTTTACCTCACACACTCGAAGAAATAACGCTATAGATACAATAAGAAAACAAAGACAATCACAGGACAATAGAGATACGGTTAACAACCAACCTTTATATTATTTTCCCTCAAAGGAATACAAGGAATGCTCTCTCTACTTGAATAGCGAAAAGCAGAGTTCGAATGAGCTATATATAGGTATCTAATTTGGAGTTTAAGTCACATTTAGATTTTCACTAAATCCGAACTACCTAAGATCGTGCTAAGATCACGTCTATCCCTATCAGATAATATCACGTGAACCAATAGGACGACATCTTCATCCAAATAGGACTCTAACTGATAAAATAAAATCTAACAAGATAATATAAAGATAGAGTTTACATTTATGTAAAACACTAACATCCTTATCCGCAAAGATCTCCACTATCTTCAGATGTTGAGTTCCACAACAACTCTAATTTTCAGTTATCGTCACATCATTCAAAATCTCCCTACGATCTCTATCTGTTGATGATCCAATGTGATTTTGCCAAAGCCCATTAACACACTGGCTTGATCCAATGCTTCCCACAACAAGTCCGTTAGTTATGGTCTATTCATCCGAGCATGGGCTACGTCTTTAGTCCATCAAGTCCTTAGCCTAGGTCGAGTCAACCACCACGAGATCTAAGAATCTACCAAAATTAGCACAAAGTCTGATCCCACTCACCTATATTTGTCATAATATTTTCGTATGCCTCCCTTATATTTAAATCCAAATAGCCTTTCTCCTAAAGCTCCTTGTTAAGTTCGTAAAGAAGTGTTCCGGAACTTATGTGTCTAAAAGCGTGAATGTAATAAATCCGAACACAGTGCCTTACTCGGTGGATCTTGCTTGCGCTTGTTGATTAAATGTAAGCTTCGGTTCGATACTCCAAGTCTGTGTTGTGTAGAGGAAAGTCTCAATTCAATACATTCATGGCGATTCTCCACTCTATCTCTACTCTCCCACCAAAGCTATTCCACTCTCACTCCTTATCTCCACTCCCGTCGTCCGTTCAATTTCCTCTCTTTAATCTCCATCGTCCTCGGTTTCCCTCCTTCAATCTCTGCTTCAAAGCCTCGGCCGTGTCGCTGGCTCTCTCCACCGTTGGCATCGGGGAGGACTTGCCTGACGGTTATGGGGAGAATTTTCCTGAGCCCGATCCCAGCGAGAAGAGAAGAGCCGGCATTCTGCTCCACCCGACGTCCTTCCGGGGACCCTACGGCATCGGAGATCTTGGCGACGAGGCATTTCGGTTCATTGACTGGCTTCACGCCGCTGGTTGTTCCGTTTGGCAGGTTCGAGAAATAAGTTGAATAATGTTGTTAATTCGTATTTGTAGTTTAGTTTGTTAATGAAATTTGTCGCTTGTTTTTTGCAGGTTCTGCCTCTGGTTCCTCCTGGACGAAAAGCTAACGAAGAAGGATCTCCCTACTCGGGGCAGGTCAACCGTCTTTTAATTTGTACCCCAATTTCACTTGATGTTTTTGTTGATTTATCATGTCATTGGAAGTATATAGCTAAAAGGTAAAATTGCTTTTAGGATGCAAATTGTGGAAACACTTTGTTGATTTCTCTTGAGGAGCTTGTGAAGGATGGTTTGTTGACCAAGGATGAGCTACCAGAACCAGTGTGAGGATTTTTGTTATATAATGCGTAATGAGCTTATGATTTGTGTTATTTTACTCTCTTTTCTTTGACACCTTATCACTTCGATCTCACTCATGCAGAGACTCTGACCGCGTGAACTTCTCCTATGTTGCTGAGCTTAAGGACCCGTTGATAGTTAAGGTAATGCATGCGGGCATAACGGTTAAGGTTCTTATCTTAAGAGCATTTCATTCAGGAGTCTGTTGACTTTAGCATCTACTATTTTGTATGACCTTCCAAAACTGTTGGAAGAACATAATATAATGATAACAAAGGAAGAACATAATATAATGATAACAACTTTTCACTGATTCCCCTTGTATTGACTTGCACCGACATATGTAGACCTGCATTCGTTAGCATAGGATTATTATATGTACAACTTTTGCTATTGCTATCAGTTGTCGACAAACTTGACATTCAATTGAAACATATTTGACAGTGGATAATACAGACGGTAGTTATCAAAGGTGGCTGATTTGGAACGGACTAAATTGAGTAGATTAAGGTTTCCTAAGATAAATTAGTAAGATGATAAATTTTCTGATGATTTTATTCATGGCTTACTAATTTGGGCTGAATAACAATTACCGCTGTAATTGTTCTACTTTTTGTATCAGTTTCCTTTTATAGTGCAGGAATTATATTAGACTTCACTTTTTGTAGGCTGCTAAGAGGCTAATAACAAGTGACAAGAAGCTTAGGGACGAGCTTGAAGATTTTCAGAATGACCCCAACATTTCAAGTATGATTGATTTGCATTTGATTGTTATCGGATGCTAGTAACTTGATTACACATATTTAGTTTCACTTATATCTGCATGCTTGTTTTTGTCACAGCAACCCTTATACCTACATCAACGCCCATACATTTTTATTTGTTTGTCATATCCTTTACATTGTATCGCAGGTTGGCTTGAAGATGCAGCTTATTTTGCTGCCATTGATGATTCTTCAAATACATTAAATTGGTATGACTGGCCTGAACCTTTGAAAAATCGTCATCTTGCAGCATTGGAGGAAATTTATCAAAGTAAAAAGGATTTTGTAAGATCTGAATATTTTCCCTGTTTTTTTCCTTGCAACTTCTCCTTTTCTTCAGTTTCTGTACCCGATCCTAGGAGCTATCTAATTATTGATTACTTATTACCTCCACAGATAGAAGTATTCATTGCACAACAGTTCTTATTTCAAAGACAATGGCAGAGAGTTAGAAACTATGCGCGGGAAAAGGGAATCAGTATAATGGGCGACATGCCTATTTATGTAGGTTATCATAGTGCTGATGTTTGGGCAAACAGAAAACAGTTTTTACTGGTGAGTATCTTTCTTCATTGAAAAGGAAAAAATATCACTTATTTGACAATTGTTTTCCAAAATCTTCATTTTACACTGCTGAACTTTCCTAGTACGTTCATAAGTATAGGATGCTGGTCACTGAACTTTCTGCTTTTTGCCAGGACAGGAATGGTTTTCCTCGTCTAGTGAGTGGTGTTCCCCCTGATGCTTTCAGTGAAACTGGTCAGCTATGGGGAAGGTTTGTCATAAACAACATGATTGGCAAGAAAATGAAGTCTATATTCTGTTAATGGAATGAGATATCTAGTCATCATAAATATGTTTACCCTGTACAAATAATTCTGTTGCACTTTTCTTCCTGCAACTTTGCCCCCTTACTTTATTTACTAATTCCAAGAGACGACATGTTTTGGTGGATGATTGTTGATAGCTCCCATTTGTTTTAGCCTTTTCAGTTGTTCACCTAACATTACTTGATATATCCTAAATTGCGTATTTTCATGAAATCAATTGTTACATGGTAACATTTCATGCTACTTATGTTCCAAAAGAGCAAATAAAATGGTTTGGGTCAAGTAAATGGTTTTTATATGATATTTAAGATGTTTGGTGCATCATCTTTTCAGTTTTATCTTGTTTGCTTTGACAAAAGCTTTAATTAATATTTCAGATGTGTTTGTCAGCTTAATGACTGACTTCATATCTGACATGAAGCCCTCTATACGATTGGAAAGCTATGGAGAGAGATGGGTATTCATGGTGGGTACAACGCATACAACGGGCTCAAGATCTGTACGATGAATTTAGGATAGACCATTTCAGAGGTTTTGCTGGATTCTGGGCTGTTCCTTCTGGTGAGACATTCTCTGAGACATAGGGAAAGGGTCAACTGAGCTTCTAACGATTACTATTAATTACAATATGACCCCTAAAATTTTCTAGAATGTGCAATTAATCCCTGACGTTATAGATTCAGATAATTTGCCCCTTATTTGAAAGAATTATTATCATAAATTGTTATATTTTGATGGGTGTTATACCCTTGCTATTCAAATAAGAGCAAAGTTATTTGATTTTTTAAGGTTAGGGAGTTAAGGTGTTCTAAACATTATTTGCAATATTATATTTGAAAGTGAACTTTAATTGGTTTATTTGGCTCATTTTCATTGAGAGTCCCATAATTAAAGTTTCTATATACAGAATTAATTTTTTTAAGTTTCATAATATGCAGAAGCAACAGTTGCCATGGATGGGAATTGGAAGGTCAGTTCTCTTTTATTCTGTGTTTTCTTTTTTCTTTTCTTGTCTCTTTTGAACTTTCTGTCATCCATTCGTGATTCTTTTCTATGGCATTAGGCAGGGCCTGGAAAAGCCCTATTTGATGCCATTTTCAAAGCTGTGGGAAAGATCGGCATAATAGCTGAAGATTTGGTATGTTCCATCAGATTTTATAACCCTATTGCATCTGAACTTACCCCTTTTAGTCTTGATGCATTGGTGACCATACTTTTGAAATCTTGTCACGGCCTGGATTAGTTAGGGACACAAGTTTCATTTTATTGATTGATGTATTTGTTTCAACATCTATATTCCTAAGATTTTAATTTGCTGCATCTGCCTCACAGGGCAAAGGTGATTTGTTCAGAGATAAATTTTATCTCTTCGCATCTTTTATGAGCATTGTTCTAATGATTGCACAACATAGCCCCAGTCATCAATCTTCATTTTCTTTTTTCATTAACAATGTTGTATGGTGATGATATGATGTTGATGGCAAATGATAGTCGATCTTGTGGGAATTCATCACATACATAATTTAGCAGTATGATTCAACCCATTGTTGAGTACCTTAATTGTCTGAAGGAAAAGAATGTTGTGTTATTATGGGCTGATTGCGAATAGATTTTGCTGATTTTAGTTTTCAAATGTACAAGTAACGAACCTATTATTGCTTTACATTATTGGAGAAAACTAAAAAAACTCATTCTGTGGTATATTTGTTTGGTCGGGAATATTTGAACTCTTAAAGAAGACATTTTGGTTAAAAAAGTAGATAGGTTGTTGCCCACTTCCATGTTTTGATATGAGACCAAATTAATTCCACCTGTAAACTATCTTTGAACTCATTTTATATTATTTATAAGTATATTTTATTTTATTTTATTGATGAGTGAAATAGTTTTTAGTGCTTACGAAATGCACTTGCTGCATTTGGTTCGGTAGATAGATTTGGAAAAAAACAGCAGTTAACCACACAAGCTTTGCAAAAGACCATTCCCCTCTTTGTTATTGACTTGGAAGCACATTTTTAGTTTCTCAAAGCTTCTTAGTTTAGAATTATTTAATTTTGTATAATAGAAATGAAAGATGTAGGTAAGTTATAATTTCACAGGTAATAAGGTCTCTTACAATAAGGATTTTAAGGGACGATATAAATAAATGAAGGAATTTATTTATTCTTTTATATACTTCGTCTGTCTGAAGATTAGCTGTGAAAGTTCTGTTGCATATATCTTTAATTTTTCTTTTTTTCATTGCTCATGTCTTGTGTGTGGCCTTATTACAGGGTGTTATCACTGAGGATGTAATTGAGCTTCGAAAATCCATTACTGCACCTGGGATGGCTGTGCTGCAGTTTGGTAAGAAGGTTTTGTTTTTGTCTTTTCATGTAATGAATTCACAACTATCCTTTCATGCATATTGCCTTGACCTTTATGCTGTGCAATACTGTAGTTACATTTTATTACTCGTTGACCCAGGTTTTGGAAGTGATGCAGCTAACCCTCACTTGCCCCATAATCATGAACGTAATCAAGTTGCATACATTGGAACTCATGATAATGACACGGTAATAGTCTCATCTCTGTCTGGAATGTTCTTTGATTGTTTCCAGATTCTATAGTGTTGGCAGGTTTAATAATTGATAATTCCATGCACCCAGACAGAACTCCTCTGTGAAAATGTTCTTTTATGAGGGTGATGTATGACAAGTCATAATTTGGGGGCACCAAACTGTGATGAGTTGATCTTGTGTTCCTTATTTTTGTCTTAAAAACATGAAACAAATGCATTCTAATGACTGTTTTTCCATAACAGATCCTGGGCTGGTGGAATGCTTTGAATGAAGTCGAGAGATTGAATGTGAGTGTTTTTGCTTGTGTTGTAAACATGAAGCTCACAACTCTGTGTATAATGAAGCTGAATATACCTAATGTACCTGCCATTTTTCACGGTGTTTTTGTTACTCAGGTGGTCAAGTATCTTTCAGTTACAGAACAACATGATATCTCGTGGGCACTTATCCAAGCTGCAATCGCATCAGTTGCCCAAACTTCAGTTCTAACCATGCAAGATATTCTCGGACTTGGGAGTTCGGCTAGGATGAACATTCCTGCTACACAGGTACAGGACATTCTTTACAATATATGCGTTGCTATAAGTAACAGTCTGTTTCATAGTACACCAGCGACTTTGTGTATCTATTCAAATAGTAAGGTAGCTTCAAGGATTGTCCAGTAACTATCTCGACTTCTGTTGAGAGTTTAGATAGGGACTCACTCTCTTGTTTCTATCCAAGCTCTGTCTAGCCTGACGAGACTCAGTATACTACACTCTTGAATCAGAACTTGCATGATCTCCTGAAATCGCGCTAAGTATGTCTTCTCCTGCCTAAAAAACATGGTTGCCCTCAAACCCAAATTTCCCTGCAAGTTGACTTCATCGCCTTCGCCTCATAGTCTATTCGTAACAATAGAAACAGAACAGGACCAAGACATGACAATTGAGATTATTACCATCAAGACTTGTGATTGTTTCAAGTAATTTACAGTCATTTCAGCTTCTTCTATCATCATCATCATCACATTATATGGTTATCGTTTCCTGATGAGACTCCTGAAACCATGTAAAATTCTGTCTACTTTAGTATACTACGCTTGGATCAGAACTTGCATGATCTCCTGGAATTCTACTCCTGCAAGAAAAACACAGTTACCCTCAAACTCAAATTTCCCTGCAACTTCACTTCATCACCTACCCCTCATAGTCTATTCGTAACAATGGAAACAGAATAGGACCAGGACGTGACAATTGAGATGATAACCATCAAGACTTGTGATTGTTTCAAGTAATTTATAGCCATTTCAGCTTCTTCTATGATTATACCTTAAATTGTTTTGCTGGATACAGTTTGGAAATTGGAGTTGGCGAATCCCTAGTTCCAGGGGCTTTGATAGCTTGGACAGAGAAGCACAGAAGCTCAACAACCTCTTATCCACATATGGGCGGCTTTAGATGAGCAGAGAAGAGGAGGAAGCTACCAAGATCTTACTTATCTTTTGGAATAAACGTTTGATCTTTGCTTTGTATCTATGAATTATATTAGCTTTTGTTTGCTTGGACAAAAGGGGTTGGAATCTATATCCAATCCCAGCCCCTCGTGCAAAAATAATTAGCTGAGGCAATAAAATGTCACAATATCTTTATTTACTACATTTTTTAATATTTAAAAATTGCACCGATTAATCTTTTAAATTTTAAAATTGAATAATTTGAATGAGATTTTTTATTTTTTTTCAAAATTTTTGAGATTTAGTTCAATAAAGAGAATATCAATGATAATTAATTAATTAATTTTAATTCATAAAAATTAATTAAATTTTAAAAAATTGATCATTTGATTAATAAATTAATCAATTTTTAATAACAAAAAATATTAAATTAAATGCAATTTTAAAGTGAAGAAGTGATTTAAAAAATTAGATGGATTAGGGTTTTTACAGTTATTAAATCAATTTAACTATGATTTCTTTATTTTTAAATAGAAGATAAATACTTTTTTATAACGTTTTCATTTTTAAATTACCTAAAAGTATTTTGTAATATTAGAAATTTTAAAAACAATAATTTGATATTCACGTGATAAAAAGTTTATTTTAAAATATTTTAATATTATAAGTTTATATAAGAGTTATGATTGTTTTATTTAAGAATAGAGATAGTTAAA
The DNA here is from genome assembly GCA_024520975.1 of Erythroxylum areolatum. Lineage (NCBI taxonomy): Eukaryota > Viridiplantae > Streptophyta > Magnoliopsida > Malpighiales > Erythroxylaceae > Erythroxylum > Erythroxylum areolatum. The sequence continues at coordinate 2,552,778 of JANIJH010000225.1, read as the reverse complement.
AAACTCTTTTTGATATTTTTAATTTTAATTTTGTTGTTATGTTAAATTATCTAAAAAGCATAATATAATTTTAAAATATTTAATAAAAGTATCTTTTTTTAGATTTTTGCTGAATTATTTTAATTTATCACATCCTTATTTAAGTATATTAAAACTTAAATTTAAAATAAAATTTACGATAAATGTTCTTTTTTAATATAATTTTATTTTCATTTAGAAATAAATATATTTTAAATACTTTCTTTTCGTCATGAAAGAATTTGTGAAATGGGATCGAATAATTAAAAAAATCACTATTTTAAATTTTAATAAAATGAGATAAAAAATTGAAATTATGTTTATGCAAGAATAACTCAAGAGGAGGGACTAAGCAACCTGTCGTAATGAACACAGCTATGCTCAGTTCAGTAGAATGAGAAATCGCCGGAGATTATTACACCAGTTGGCATATTACCGGCGGACCACAAGCAAACAAGACTTCCCATTTTCTACTACTTCAAACCCATCACTTGTTCATTCTCATAACAAGTGTCGAGCAGCTGAAACCAGAAGACTACAATTAGCCTACCTGTTACAATTATCCACACACAACAAACTCATATCCCACCCTAAACAAATCCATGCCCATGTTTTAGTTTCGGGTTTGGAATCGAATGTTTACTTTTCCAATGTTCTTTTGCGTTGTTATGCGAGTTCCGGGTTTTTGTGTTATGCACGTAAGTTGTTCGATAAAATGCCTGAGAAGAACTCGATTTCTTGGTCTTCCATGGTTTCTATATATAGCAAGTATGGTTTTTACGAGGAAGCGTTGGTAGTGTTTTTGGAATTTAGAAGATGTTGTTTCGGATGTACCTATGAGTGTATATTAGCTAGTGTTATGAGAGCTTGTGCAGGGGTGGGTGGGGATAATAGAGGTGATAGTATTGGTAAGCAAGTGCATGGATTGGTCATTAAGGTTGGTTTTGATCAGGATATTTATGTGGGTAGTTCCTTGATTGATTTTTACGTGAAGAGTGGTGAAATTGATGAGGGGAGAGGGGTATTTGATTGCTTGTTGGAGAAGAGTATGGTTACTTGGACTACCATGATAACTGGCTATGCCAAAAATGGGAAGAGTGATAAGTCATTGCAACTTTTTAACCAAATGATGGAAACTGATGTTGTTCCCGATAAATATGTGCTCTCCAGTGTTTTGAGTGCTTGTGCAGCACTTGAATTTTTCGAGGGAGGCAAACAAATTCATGGTCATGTATTTAGGAGAGGAATAGAAATGGATGTTTCAGTGAGTAATGTGCTTATTGATTTGTATATGAAATGTGGTAAAGTACAAAATGCTAGGAAAATATTTGATTTGATGATAGGGAGAGATGTCGTCTCGTGGACCACAATGATTGCTGGGTATATGCAAAATTCTTTTGATGCAGAAGCTATTGAACTTTTTTTTGAGATGACGAGTTCAGGTTGGAAGCCAGATGGGTTTACATGCACTAGCATACTCACATCTTGTGGTTCACTTGAAGCTTTAAAACAAGGGAAGCAAGTGCATGCTTACAGTATTAAGACCAATCTACAATATGATCTTTTTGTAGGAAACAGTCTGATTGATATGTACGGAAAGTGTAATTCCTTGGCCAATGCAAGAAGAGTTTTCAATAGCATGATTGACCACAATATGGTCTCTTACAATGCAATAATTGAAGGATATGCAACGAATAACCAATTGTCCGAAGCTTTGGATATGTTTTACAAGATGAGGCTTAAGAGGATACGACCAAGCCTTTTGACATTTGTGAGCCTTATTGGTGTGTCCGCTGCATTATCAACCTTGAATCTGACCAAGCAAATTCATGTTTTTGTTGTTAAACTAGGCCTATTTTCAGAAATATTTGCTGGTACTGCCCTAATAGATGCCTATTCGAAATCCTCCTCTATACCGGATGCTAGACTAGTATTTGATGAGATGAAGGAGAAGGATATTGTTGTCTGGAATGCCATGATTTTTGGCTATATTTACCAATGGGAAAATGAAGAGGCTCTTAAACTTTACTGTGATTTACAGTTATCAGAACAGAAACCCAATATTTTCACTTTTGCTGCACTTATTACAGCAAGCAGCCACCTAGCAAGTCTCCAACGTGGACAACAGTTTCATGGCCATCTTATTAAGAGGGGTCTGGTTCTGGATCCAGTTGTTCTAAACTCCCTTATAGACATGTATGCTAAATGTGGAAGCTTTGAAGATGCTTGTAGGACATTTGATTCTGCTATTGATAGAGATATTGTCTGTTGGAATACCATGATCTTAACATACGCACATCATGGAGAAGCTGAAGAAGCTCTTGAATTGTTTGAAAGAATGAAAGAGCTGGGATTAAAACCTAACTATGTGACATTTCTGGGTGTGCTTTCAGCTTGTAGTCATGCAGGGCGTATTGCCGATGGTTTTTTACACTTTGAATCAATGTTGAGGTTTGGTGTTGAACCTGGAATAGAACATTATGCTTCCATGGTTTCTCTTTTGGGCCGTGCTGGTAGAGTATATGAAGCAATAGAGTTTATTGAGAAAATGCCAATAAATCCAGGAGCAGTGATCTGGAGGAGTTTGCTCAGTGCGTGCAGGGTCTCTGGTGATGTTGAAGTGGGAAAGTATGCAGCTGAAATGGCTATTTCCATGGATCCAACAGATAGTGGTTCTTATGCTATGCTTTCCAATATATTTGCATCCAAAGGGATGTGGGAAGATGCTAGAAGTGTAAGGCAAACAATGGATCTTAATGGGGTAGTGAAAGAAACAGGGCATAGTTGGATAGAAGTGGACAAAGAAGTAAATGTATTTGTTGCAAGAGACAGAACTCATGATACTGAACATATCTGTTCACTTCTGGATAACTTGATACCGCAAACTGAACTGCCAGACTCTGTTCCTGATAATATTGCACTTATAGTGAATGGTTAACTGTAAAATGGTCCACTTTCTTCAGGCTGGAATGGGATCTGGTATTAAGAGGGAACTCTGGTGAAGACAAGACATCGCAGATCATACTCTGCATGTAGGGTTGACTATACACCAACTTCAATAGCCAAGGTACAGTTTTTTGTGAGATAGCAGGATATATAAGTTGAGTACCTGTTTAATTCTTTGGTCAAATGATTACAGGTTCATACTTCCTTTGGGAAATCCCATCGCAGGTGTTGAACGAGGTAAATTTTTGTTTCCAGTATAGTTTGTTCACGCAGAGTAATAACAAAATAAGTCATAAGACAATGATACTTATAAGAATAGGAATTAATAATGATGAATATGGATTAAGGGCTGTACTATTTAATTCCTTGCAATCTGTAATTATCTTTCTAATCAACAACATATTCAAGGAACAAGTAGAACTTGTGTTAGTAAAACTTGGTATGGTGGAAGGGCTAAAAATCATCGTACTCAACGAAGACAAGACATCTTTCTGCATTTGACTTGTCTTTTTTACCAACTTTTTGTAGGACATATAAGCAATTAACCATGGTGGAGTCGTAGGGCACTGTCATTAGTATTTAGCTCTTTATCACGTTGAGAATGGTGCCCTTATAAGCAAGGTTAGCCTGAAAGTCAGCAATTTCTCCTCTAAGATCAAGAATGATGAATGCTTCTGAGGGATTATGCAGCTTGCTCAATTGCTTCAATGCATTGTAGTACAGTTGCCTTGTTTGACATAGCTGTCATTAAAGCTTCGTGAAGGACCTTGTTGGTTTTCAGGAGAGATGCAGAAATCAAAACCTGCATTACATTATCGCAGCATTAGCATTCTGATCATAAAAGAACAGAAAAATGTAAACAATGATACCACTTTTTTAATTACATACAGTGAATATAAGATGTTGAAAGTTGCATCAATAGTGTTCTTCAAGCTTAAAATATAGAGCGATATAAAAATTGAACAAGAAAAATGCATATCAAGGGAAATTGCATTCCTAGTCAGAGTAATTACTTACAGCCCATCGAGTAAGGTTCTGTTGCTGATCTTTGCTAAGCTGTGGTTTGCTTCTGTTTATGAATCTCTGCAAAACAACAGAAAATCTAGATTACTAGCACCTGTAGCTTCAACAGCTTTCCAAAACTTGACTTCCATTGAAGTATTTTTCGAACCTGAAGAGTGAAGAGATCAGCTGACTGACCAACCACCTTGTCATATTGCAGACCTTCTGCAGCAAGTCCAGCCATCGCAACAACTGCCAACCTGATAGTAAGTATCAAAGCTTGAGAATCTTATGCTTATTGCATTTACTCTCATTTTCTTAGTGTAGTTGATCCCAACCTTTCGTATCACGTAATGTCTGTGTCTGTGTGTGCACCTATAGTTGGGTATGTCTGTCTACACATGTATATGCATTTAAGACATGGGAGATGGATACTTAAACTCCAGATCCCTCAAAAAGAAATACTAATGGATTTTCATGATAACATTTAGATTAAGGCATTCTCAATGCCTACCTGTCAAGTTCCTTGGAATCAAGCTGCCCACTATAAATCAACTTTTCCAGTCTGTCATCAATAAGATTCACATGCTCTTTGCCAATATCCAACGAGTAGCCCAAGATAGGGAGTCCGAGCAGATAAGAAACTGAAATTTCAAGAAGCAATGTCTTATGAATGCAGCCAAATCGAGCTTACAATGTTGTATGTTTAAATCTCGAAAGGAGAAGGTAATACTTAAAAAATGAGCTGCTTCATGCCGAGCTATCCTCTCCTGGTAATCAGGGAAGAAAGATGAAAAGCCGCCAATTGCAGCTTGAAGAAGCCTACGAGTATTAATATTGATCATTAAACGATCAGTTCTTCCTCTAAACGATGAATGTCAAGGGATACAGTGTTCAAGCTTTATGTAAGTTATGAGCAGCAAGCTGTTACCCAGGTGAAATGCTACCAATAGCCAAGACTATCAACGAGATGCTTCCAATAAGGTATGGCACAAAGAATCCCCAGTCCTGCAGTAAGCATCATAGCACATGCATTACTTATTTTCCTGATTACTTTGTTAGGTATTAGAATTTTCCCCATCACATGCATACATATTGGCTTAATCATCTAAAAGTATGAATGAATTGGACAGCTGAAGAATTCACATTAAAACCATAACATGCTCAGATCTTAATACTGTCACTCGACACATTCGCACATCGAATCCAGACTGACCATTTAATTGTTTTTTATTGTATTTTGGTACTTTACGTCGTTCCTAAAGATGAATTATCAAAGATTGACTGACATTCCTTACTTATGCTCATGTTAGTGTTAGGTTTACTGATGCAATCACTTACCCCTGGAAGCTGACCAGCAAGCACTCCCAAGAATCCTGTTGTTCCAACTACTGTGAAAAGAAAAGCCGCCTGTATTACTAAAACAAATTAACTGCAGCCATGGATGATTGAAAACGGCCGCCAAAGTATGACACGAGTATGACACAAAGGTGATATTTACACAAAGCTGAGTCAAGCAAAGTCTTCTTTTCCAATCTATAAGTTATATTATCTTCCTTGCAATGTGAAAAAACTTTTATTCTCATAACTCAGATTATGACCAGAGTATCATTGAATCTTTTCAGCATTTTGTGGAGAATTTTGCTTATACTAGATCTCTTTCTAGGAATAGCAGATATGATACAGAATCTGATAGAGCATAGAGCAAAACTATGTATGGTCACATTAAAAGTGCATCTTTTATTCTTGTTCGCCATTTTAATGATACTTACATCATTTCTGACACTTGGGATTGCGAGGTTCTCCGCATTTTTAATTCCAAGACTTGTTAGCTCCCGAAGAGATGTCTAATGCATGAGATTTAGAAGTCAAAAGTTTGTTCTGTAAACTAAGTAAGAAGAGAATGTTGTGCTTAGAAGAAAGAAACGGTTGGTCTCAATTATCAACGTGTCATCACAATCATGATATTAATAAATTGCTTTCAATTAGAGTTAAGTGATAGATGCGATTCAATAACGTAATAATACATCATTGAACCCTAAAGATATAGGTTGAAATCGACCGTCCGACAAGAGACGTATGGTTGAGAATTCCATCTCTTTGCCCAACCTACTTCACTTAAAGCATCAAGAGCCTCTTTAACAGCAGCACTATCTTTCTGCAGAAAGAAAATAACTTACAGGATCAGTTGGTTATGAAAACTTGGTTTGTACTAAAGGCTTAAACTCCAAAACCAAACCAAGAAAAACGAAAGCTGTGCATGGCAAGCAATCGTCAGCACTAAAACAACGAACAAGAAGAAGTAAAAACCTTAGCTAGAGCAGATTGAAGAGCACTGAGATTAACCCCAGGTGTTGTGGAAGACGAGGAGGATGCTCTAATTTGGAATTTGGAAGGAGCAAATGCAAATGAAATTGCAGAATGTAAAGTGAACATTGTGTGCGCGTTTGTTTGGGGAAGGAGGAGAATTGAAGGAAGTTGGCTGGTGAGATAACTGTTGTGTGGGCTTGGCGCCAGGATCAGTTTCATACCCACGTGTTGCGACATCAACCATTTAGGCCATGCACTGAACATGACAAATACGACGGCGTTTGAATCGCCTGTTTAGACTGAAAACAGAAAAAAAACAAAAGACGTTGTTGAGAGTGGGATTTGAACCCACGCCCTTTCGGACCAGAACCTTAATCTGGCGCCTTAGACCAACTCGGCCATCTCAACGGAATTGCTAGCGACTCTCTTTCAAATGTTGAAGATTTTAAGGTTTTTAACTGCTTCTGTTAATTACAATCGAAGATTGCTAATAAGAAGTGGAACAAAAACATTTCCGTACTATATTATGTAGTTCCTTTTTCTCAAACTACTCAGCTTTTACAGTAAATTATAGTTCTTTGTTGTTCTCTGTCTCTCTATTTTCATTCCTATTTGAATGATACATCTTACAAGATTTCAAGATACAACTGATGAATACAAAGCTATAATCTTTGGGTCTGACTGAAAGGAAGCAAAAAGTACCTACATAAAGCTTTTGGATGGTCTCCGTACCCATCTTGCTCATTCTGTTTTTAAAACATTCAAACCAAGATATAGCAATTCTCAATCCATTTTTTTCATGAATTGAGGAGGATACAGATGCCGGAACCCATACAACCCGGTAGCTCTGCTGGATGCACTCATAAATTATCCAAATCTTGCTTCAATGACCAAAAATATAACTCAGTAGTAAAAGCCCTTTGAAGCTGAGGGTGACAGACCTCGCCTCCTACTTTTGTCAATCTCGAAACCAGGCTTACGGATATCAGAAACTGCAAACTTTTCATGGGAATAGAAATTCATGCTCATCTTATGTAGCATCGGCAATTCTGTTACAGCCTCCATTTTCTCATGAATTGGGGAGGATAACTCGGTAGCTCTGAGTGCACAACTTCGCCGCTCTGGAAGATGCACTCCATAAATTATCAGAATCTTGCTTCAATACACAATTCTGACCAAAAATAAGATCTTGGAAGCTCAAAGTCACATATTCAACGCTAATGACATATCAGATGCTAATTGGAGTTCAAGTTGAAGAATTCTAAAACATACTTAACAGCCCACAAATTGCAAGTAAGATCACAACCAAAGCAAGAGATGAGAACATCATAAGACGGCAATTCAAACTAGAATCTTTATTAATTTCGAGTCTGGATATAACTACTACAAGAAAAGGAAATTGAAGCCGAACAGACTAGTAATAAGGATAATTGATACAAATGCCAACACCTTACAAGTGTACCCACAAAGAACTACACTTGAGAGACATAAAGCATATTGATCGGCAATTATAATAATACCTAATTGCCCATAAGTTCGTCTCTTAACCGCCATATCGCAAGTATAAAGCAGATCAATATCTTTAATCGTCTAGCCCGCGTTTGCTTGTTTAAAGCTTTAAAATTTCGCGCTGAGAACTCAAAACCCTTCCTCTTGAAAAAATAAAGGTAAGAGCACGGAGTTCGTGAACAATAATCCAATCAACCCACCAATAAACCGATATCGCATCACTCCACTTTCCCCCTCTGAATCTTCACCAGAAAACCGGGAACCGGAAGAGAACTCGGCGGAGGAGAAGCCACGACCGTAGATCCAGCATAAACGCCGTCTATAAATCGGTTAATCTCCCGTGCCCTAATATGTTTCTGTACGATCTCGGGGTCGGGCCCCAGCCGATCCGTGGACCCCAAGACCAGATCGGGGTACCTCGGTCTCCGCTTATCGGCTACCGCGCGATCTTCAAACGACCCCAACGACTCACCGCGTTTGAGGATCTTTACCTGGCCCATCACGAGGTTCTTGGCGGGAGCCTTGGATACCATGGATTGGCACGCTTTGGTGCGATTGAGGCTCTTGGAGGCAACGGTACGCTTTCTTCGCCGAGATGCAGCGGAGAAATTAGGATTATTATGGATCGGCATCTTGGTTAGGGTTAGGGTTTCGTTGCGTAAACGGCCACCGCCTGCAAGGCAGTCTTGTGATCGAAGAATTGAAGTACCCATTCCCCTTCTCTCTCTATCGCCCTTTCTCTCTCTCTAACTGTTCGAATACGTTGGTTTAGGCGCAAGTCACTGGTGGTATTTATAGAGGAGGCTTCGTAGATAACGAGTCGGTGATGGCTTTCTAATTACCAGAAATGGCACTTAGTTGCAGTTGGGTATGTAAGAAGGAGTTGGGGGCATTATGGGGAATATATTGACGCTAACTTCGTTGCAGTTGCTTTAGGCCGACTTCGGTTGAGGCGGTTATTTTTTAGTTTATTTTTAAAATTTCTAATTTTACTAAATATCCACCACTAGAGCTCTTGGGCTTGGCCCAACGAAGACTGCAATGGACCTTCTCATATGAATGATGGTTTGCAATGGAAGGCCCACTATGGTTTTTTTTAATAATTTTAAAGCTTACTAAATAGGCACGGTGTTGATTTTTTTTTAATTAAAAGGAAAGATCCACGATACATATGACATGATAGAGTAACACCTATTTGGTGTAGTATCAAATATACTAATTCCTAAATTAAAATGTTCTGCAAAATTCACAAGCCAGTCGGCACGTATGTTGTTCTTTTGATAAATATGTCAATGTACAATAATTTAGTTTTGAATAAACAACTCGTTAATACCTATGATTAAAAGCGCGACATTGAATTTGCTACTTTGGTCAAATATTTAACTTTTACTAATGGTTGTCATCCAACCAAACAAGCATGATGGGTAGGTCAGGTCCCCATTTCTCATTGTCTTGGAACGACGAGAATGGAATATTTGACCCTTTGGAGGCCGTACGCCAATTTCATTCGCAGGCTCAGCTTGAGCTTTCAGATTTATGATTTGTTTGAGATGTGTGCCATTTAGGTAAACAATATGAATAACATTGGATATCCTAAGCTAACATGGGAGTATATATAAAGGGTAAATCTTAGTATATAAGACTCTCCGATTTTGAATACGGTCATTAATTATTTCATGAGATTATTTTCGTGATTCGAAATTATAAACTTTTCATATAAATAGAAAACAATAATGAAATCCAAAATATAAAAGCTCAAGTAATGATTTAAGTTATACTTATAAATCATTGATAAATAATGAAGATTAATACAATAAATGTCTATTATACCGTACTTTTGATAATTCTAATATATTAAATTATTAATTACTTAAAAATCATATGTAATAAAGAAAAATAAACAACAATGTTGTTATGTCCCTTTCGGCTTACTCATTTTTACATGCAATGTCTCTTTTTATTTAGACAATAAATGACATTGAATTCAAAGCTTCACAACTCTCAATGCGTTACTTGAACATCAAGTCTAGTCTGGTCGTCTGGTCTTCCATATTCTACTGCATCTCTTTCTCTGTGTTCTTCTTAATCTTATATTATAAGCTCGCCGATTTTGGCCTTTAAATCTATGGTCTCTCATTCAATGCTCTCCGCTGCTGTTTCTATTCCTCCTCTCTCTTCATCTCCAACAATCATTTTCCTTATAACGTAAGTTTAAAGAGCCACATTGCATGCAAAACCACAATCACCGACTTTCCACCCCACGTGAATCTATATATATGTGTGTGTTTGTGTTTGTGTGTCTGTGTGCATTAGCTTCTTCAAACCAACTTCTTAGACCATAATTCTCTATTAAACTCTCTGTTTTCGATCCCTTCTACTGTTATTGAGTAGTTTCTGAAACATTCATGATGTTGCGTAAGGACACAAGCTGGTGGGTTCTCACACTACCGGCATTTCTAGGATCCAAAACCCTTCTAGATGGCTACTTTTTGTGTCTACTTGTTGTGGTCTGTGTATCTCTTACATGGGCATTTTCTGCTGGGGGAGTGGCTTGGAGAGATGGCAGAAACCAACGAGGTCTTGTCTCAATCCCCGGGCCTCGAGGTGTGCCAATCTTTGGTAGTCTCTTTACTCTGAGTAGGGGCTTGGCTCATCGTTCGTTAGCTGCTATGGCGTGGAGTCGAGCCAACACTGAGCTCATGGCGTTTAGCCTAGGAGCCACTCCTGTTATTGTGGCTTCTGATCCTCACAGTGCCCGAGAAATCTTGACTTCTCCCCACTTCGCTGACCGTCCCATCAAACAGTCGGCTAAGTACCTCATGTTTAGCCGAGCCATAGGTTTCGCACCTAACGGTGCTTATTGGAGGCTACTGAGACGGATCGCTTCCTCACATCTCTTCGCTCCCCGGCGCGTTTTGGCCCACGAACCTCTCCGTCAGCTAGAGTGTCTCGACTTGCTGCGAAACGTAGCGAAAGACCAGAAACAAAACGGGCTTGTCTCATTAAAACGACACCTTCAGCTCGCTTCCTTAAACAACATCATGGGAAGTGTGTTTGGAAAGAGATACGACCCTTTGGATGATAGTGAAGAGCTCGAGGAGCTTAGAGATATGGTAAGAGAAGGGTTTGAGCTATTGGGTGCTTTTAACTGGTCTGATCATTTACCATGGTTGAACTATTTCTACGATCCATTTCGTATCAATGAACGTTGCTTGAAACTCGTTCCCCGAGTCAAGAAGTTCGTTAGAGGAATCATCGAAGAGCATCGTCTTAATATGAACAAGACAAGAAAGGAGTATGAAAATGGTGATTTTGTTGATGTTCTGCTGTCTCTTGAAGGTGAGGAGAAGCTCCAAGACGATGATATGGTTGCTGTTTTATGGGTAACTACGCCATAACCCTAACTTGGACCTGTTTTAAGTTTAAATATTAACTCTGTTTTTGACTGTGCAGGAGATGATTTTCAGGGGAACTGATACTACAGCTCTCTTGACTGAGTGGGTTATGGCGGAGCTGGTGTTACACACAGATGTCCAACAAAAGCTTCGGAGAGAGCTTGATGACATGGCAGCTCAATATGGAAGCTTAAGCGATTCTGCGTTGGCAAAGTTGCCATATCTGCAGGCTGTGATTAAGGAAACCTTGAGAATACACCCACCTGGACCACTCCTGTCGTGGGCCAGGTTGTCCACGTCAGACGTACAGCTTGGCAATGGAATGTTGATTCCCGCAAACACGACGGCTATGGTCAACATGTGGGCCATCACACATGATCCTCAAGTGTGGGAGGACCCACTTGAGTTCAGGCCGGAGAGATTTATCGGCGCTGACGTGGACGTGAGAGGTGGTGATCTGAGGCTGGCACCGTTTGGAGCTGGTCGCAGGGTTTGTCCCGGAAAGAGCCTGGGGTTAGTGACTGTGGCACTTTGGGTGGCTAAGTTGGTGCACCATTTCAACTGGGTTCAGGACCAAACGCACCCAGTTGATCTAAGTGAGGTCTTGAAGCTCTCTTGTGAGATGAAGTACCCATTAAGTGCTGTGGCTACGGAGGAAGGTTGTGCCTCTTTCTAGGGTTTTACTTATTGTAGGTGGCGAAACCAGACACTTTGTTTTGCTTAGGGTTTCTCTATTTTTTGCCACATTTTCCAAATTAAAAAATTGTACGTTTTGGTGATGATTTTGCCTTATTATGGTTTGAAAGCATAATACTTTTTATTATGGTTTAAAAAATTGTTCATATATGGCTTTTAATTCATTACCTTTAAAAGGAATAAGGAAAAGACAAAATTTTTACTTAATTTAATACTCAATTTTATGTTTAAAATTATATTAAAAATACATATTCTATTAATAAAAAGGATCATATTTTGAGATTCTATTTTTCAAAAATTTTAAAGATTTTATGTTATTTTTGTGAGTAACTTTATTAGTTCTTCTTCGTTTGTTACATTCAATTTTGTGACATGTTATATAACAAGCTTACGATAAAATACTTCACCATAAATCTTTATTTTAATATTTTAATACAACAATAACAATAAAAAATAAATTTCGCTAAAAACAGAATCTTTGCTTTTAAGGTTGCCTTAATAAAATAAAACAATATTTTAGGGCTTGTTTGGTTGATAGCTGATCAATTAATTTTTAACTTATTGACTAAAATCAACTGTTTGAATTTATCAAATAGTCAACAATTTTATTTAATTATTAGCTGATTAATCTGGCTGATTGAGTTGGTTGATTTAACCTAATTAACTAAAAATAAGAAGCTACTTGTATGTAGCTAGCGTTTAGGGTAATCAGATTCTTACTTTTTCCTTAATGCTAATAAGCCTGAACTAACGTTAATGGTGTTCCAACATAGAAAAACATTGCTGGAACTTCCATCAAATTTTCTCCTAATAGTCAAATGATGACTAGCCACTTTTTGAATTGTTGCGTTTTTTTATTTATCCTTTGGTTAAAGGCATGAGAATATTAGGAGTGCTTAAGGGTACGGAAATAAATCAATAAGAAATAAGAAATGAATAAAGAGTAATGATTGGTTGTTTACTGTGATTGATCGAATAATTTTTTTATACCCAAATTTTAGGTAATAGTTCATATCATTACAAGTGGGAGGAATGGTTTTGATTTCTGCAAACACTATTTTTTTAAAATTTTTTAATTAAATATGATTAAACTATAATTAATTAAAATATAAAATATAAATAATTAAAATGTAATTAATTATAATATAATTAATTAAAATGTAATTATTTAAAATATAATTAATTAATTGAAATATATAATTAATTGATTAATTAAACTATAGTTAATTGACTAAGATATAATTAATTAGTTAATTACAATATAATTAATTAAAATATAACAAATTTTTATTTCTCAATATTTTTAATAAATAAACTATTATCAATAGTAATGTTAATCATTACTTCTTCTTAACCAATCATTATAATTATAATGATTATATCCATTCTCATTTTTCACTATATTTATTCTTATTTTTATTAACATTCTCTTATATAAACCAACCATTGGCTTAATATTTCTTGGCTGGAAAATAGTGTTTACATTGTTGCAATTGCGTTTAAATTATTTAATTTTTCATCTTTCTTGACTGCAAAAAGGATGAACAGTTAATGATTATTATTGTATATTCTATGTTTTCTTATTAGAGATATAAACTTATTTTTTTAGAATTAAATATTTAAAATCTAAATTACTATAAAATATTCAACGAAATACTAAGATATATAATATTCATACTTTTATAATTTTTTTAAAGTTATATCCTAATAAGTCATTTTACACATAAATAGCTACTACTAAACAACTAATTTTACCAAATATCAAATGACAAACTGTTAATGCAATCCGCTAATCAAATCAACTAATATAATTAGCTATTTGCTTGTAGCTGATAGAATTAGCTAACAGCTAATGCAATCAGCTGCCAAATAGGGCCTTAGAAATTTTAAAATAGGTCTTAATTAGTTTCAATTTATCACTTAAGGCTTTCCGTTGTAGGAAGTTTTGAGTTCGAGTCACCAAAAAGGAGAGAAGAGGAGAATTTTCCCTACTGATGATCCACTAGCCTCCTGGGCATGCTCCTTGGTCGGATCAATTACAGATATCTTGCTTCCCGCGGTAATGTAAGAGTTGGAGCTATTAAGAAACCTGAGGGTTGATGAGAACCTGATGTTGAGTAAAGTCAGTGATCAATCATCAGCTGAACAATCATTATATAACGACTCCTTTTGTGCAGAAATGTATAGACTACGTAAAAACTTGAGGGATTTTGAGATTTCAGATTTACCTACTCTAGAATTCTTGGAATAGGGTTTTAGAAGTTTAGGATTAACCACAGCTGAAACCTAATGTATATCCCAAAAAAAAGAAAAAGAATCCTACGTCTCTTCACTTCTTGTTCATCGTATTATTATGGTTGTGTAATTAATGTCTGGTCTAGTTTCAAGATAAACAAGTTGTGGATTGAAGCCGAAAGGCAATCCAACCAGCTCGCAGTTTCTTGCTAAACGTAAGGGCAGTATTTGTCGGTAGACTCGGTACTACGGCGAGACCATAGATTTGTAACCCCAGAGTACTGTACTTGGTTTCCTACTTTATTTTATTTTTACTGACGAAGCACAAAGTTAATCGGAATAAAAGGTTTGATTTATCAACTCTTAAGTGTTTTACATGTCAGATAGACAGGCTCCAGACACAGAGAGAGCCAGGGAGACTGGGACGGGTCAAGCATCAAGAACATGCAAAACCTCGCGAAAGTATCAATTATACGACTGATATGCAATGCTTTTAAATTTTCTGTCATTTTCCTGAGAAACAAACAGAGGTATATCATATATGTGATCGATCGTCATAATGAAGATCCTGTACGTAAAGCGTGCAGTGGGATAGGTATCACTACTGCAAAAGCCAGCTAAGCTACTCTGCGCTGTAAAAAAGAACTGAAAAAGAGATAGGAGAGAGCTGATGGATGTTGACGGAGGACGGACGCCGACAATTAATGGCAAGAGTGAAGTGCGTGCCAATAGCTATCGGGTCGTCGTCTTCTCAGAACTTTATCAGAAATATTAAAGAAAACCATTTTGGTTTGGACTTTGGAGTTCGTACTTTCAAAGTACAGGTATGGTATGGTAAGAATCAGACAAAAGAGTAAACATCCGCTCGAGTTCAAATCGTTCTCATATATACAGTCGTTTAAAATTTAAGATCACAGTCTTTCTTCCTACAAAAGATCTACTTGATACGAGTAAAAATTAATATAAAAGTAGATAACTTAAAAATATCTTTCTATAATTGAGACTCTCTTAAAATACCTGCAACAAAAAAAACCCCTCTTATAAAAAATGAGAGGATAGGAGTAAAGAAAGGCCGAAGGCTTATACAATTTAATTTTACATATTTATTTAATGTAAATAATTGAGTAATATAAATAATAATATTGAAAGAGTTATATAATATTTTTATATAACAATTAGACATTACACAAGTTATCATATTTTATATACATGATTATCAATAGATTTATTATTACAAAAATCAAATATTATAATTTATTAAGTTTTTGAATGCACACTTAATACTGTTAATTAGATAATTTGAATAAATTATTTAATAAATTAATATTTTAAAATTAACCCTTAAACTTATTTCAATTAATTAGCAATACCCTACATCAATTATGCATGTAATTTGATACATAATGTTATATTTAGATTAGTTAATATTTAACCAAAATTATCTAATTGATATTTGAAACATTTTGTAACTAAAAATCCTGAAGAGTGGATGTTAAAGTGGCCAGTTCATTAGGGCTGTGACAACCTGAATTAGATGCAAAAGTTAACAAGTTTCATACTGTTTCAGTACTATTTTTCGACCGGTACAACACAGGTAAATACGTTCCGAAAATCAGAACATTGGTTACGAAACATGTCTAGAGAAGGGTTCAAATCTTCTGTTCCAGTTATCCTGTTTCAACTTTCTTTCTGCCCCAATGTCTTAATGTCTAAAACTACGTCGTTGGAACAGGATAACTGGAAAAGAGGATTTAGGGGGAACAGGATAACTGGAAAAGAGGATTTGATGCCCTAAGATGAAAAGTTCAAATTTTTATATAATTGACTTGCAAGTATGGATGAACATTATCAAGATAACAGTTATTGTCATATCATAATCTTTAACCAGGCCATGTTAAGAGCCACAAAAATCAATCTGACCTGAGTTTCTGTGAACCAAACACAAACATAATCTTCAACCTTTCCTTCGATTCTGTATCACATCAGATTCCAACCCTTCCACATCAGGAACATATATGCACGTCCAGGGTCATGCCTCGGCCGATAAATACGAAACAGGATAGGACCGAAAAGAACCGGCTTTATGCGCTCTCTTCCTCTAAGAAAGTCTCGATTTGTTCAAGTGCCTGGCAGAAAGTGAAACTTCAGTTAGCTAAAATACTTGATAGATGGAAAAGGTGAATTCAAGAAGGCATTGCAGCAAGATGGAGTTCAATGTATTTAAAACATTACCATCCTAGTTTCACATAAGCAGGAACAATATACGACCTAGAAAGATACCTCGATTGCAATTATATTCGGTGAGAGACTTAATACATCGTTATGGCCCAGCTTGGCCGCAATATCTGCATGGAGGAAAGCTCGACTCTAATTCTCAGGGAATAACATGAAAAATTTAGAGATCACACAGAATACTGTATCATTGCAATTCAGTAACAGAGTGAACAAGGTGTTTCACTGTGAACTGGACACAAGTTTTAGCCCACTTACTTTCTAGAGAGACCCTAGCATTAGCGTTTTCATAGGCATCACTTCTCTGCTCGAAAAGAGTAGACAATCGCTTTAAAGCCTATGAGGAAAAAGGCGAGATGATTCAATTATGAGAATTGCAAACCACATTATATACATAGAAAAATGTGAGATGTCAAATACACCACCTTTGTGTATGCATCGCCTGGTTCATGATGCAAAAGTGGTCGAGAATGAGTTCCAACAGCAGCTATTCTTTGTGCCAAGGCTTCCAGAGGTACATCCAACCAGACACTGATTCCCTTATTCATATATTTCCTGGTAAACAAACACATCGATTCCTGATTCACAGAGCCAATAAATGTCTACAAATGCCAGGATATAGACAGCAAAGTACTTATTGCATTTAAATGCATGCAGTATCATACCAATTGATAGGTCGCACAACTGCACCTCCACCAGTAGAAACAACAAGTCTATGCATTAGAGATAGCTCCTTCAGGGTGTCAGTCTGAAATGAAGATTGTAAAAAGTTGATTATCTATGTTCCAGGAGAGTTGGACGAGTGTTAAACTCTATGTCGATGGTTTTCCCGATTTTATGTTGTAAATAAATCAAACGGTAATTTGATTGGGGACAGGTTCATTTGCACAGGTTTACTTATGTTTTGGTTTAGGATTCAAATATCTATTAGGTTAAGATATCATTTTGTGTCCCTGTCGTGTTAGGATAAAGTGACAAGATTCTTGTTTGTAAGTATGAACTTTTAGTTTACAAAGAACAGAGAAAAGCTTTGCTCAAATTTCTCAATTAGAAGTTTGGAAGTTTCATTCCTTCTTCCAAAGAGTAATTCTTAGAACTATGATTGATTCCTAAAACCCTAGAAGTGAAATTATGGGTGTGAGACAAATAATTCTTTTTCTAATAAACCATAGTTTCCGAACATGGTTGTTCGCATCATGTATTGACGTCTGTCTGCATCACAGTTAATATATAAAAAAGAAGAGATCAACAAAGAAGTGGATAGTCATTATTCGTCTAGAATTGATTGAGCTAATTAGCAGAGAAATAAAGTTCAAGGAATGCAGCGATTATATGAAATGTGAAGAGTGCTTGAAATATCATGCTTCATAAATACCTCTCTCTGTCTGAAGAAAGTCTCTCCATGAAGCTTAAATATTTCAGCAACGGAAGTTCCTTGTACAGCCTGCTCCACCAATTTGTCACTGGAGAGAAAAGGGAAAGGAAATAAATTAAAATTGATATTTCATAGAAAAACCAAAAGAGTGGATGCAATTACATTGAAATGCAATTTATCTAACATCTGACGCATATTCTTTCTTGTTTCATCAAAGGCTATAATAGGTAGCCCATCTGTCTGAACACTAAATAATAAGGGATCACAAGCACAAACCTGTCAAAGAATGAGTAGTCAAGTACTTCAGATAGAATCTTCCCAATAGTGGTTTTTCCAGAGCCCATCATTCCTAAAATTGGATCATTTAGTTAACTACTAATGGACTGAATTCGTCTAACAGAAGATAACTGGTTACGAATATCAACTCACCGACAAGATAAATGCAGCGTCCATCTAACAAGGGCTCAATCTCTTGTGACTTACTCTGTTTTTTGTATCAATATAATGTGAGAACTATGTGCAACTAATGTTGTACGTGGGACAGAAAACTGAGTTCTTTGATCCATGAGTTCCAAGCCCATGAACCATCTATACACTATAGATTCCAGGAAATCACTAAGAAAATAAAGTGACTGTAAAACCACATATTTGCAGATTAAGATTAGAATTTGTACCTTCAAAATCAAAGCCTCATCGTCTGAAGCAGGAGAACTTTCAGATTCCAACGTTGAAGCTACAAAGGAAATGACAAAAGAATGTCAATGTTCCAAAGCTAGATGACCTCATGGATTCGTTCTATATTGCTCATCAAAATTTCATTTCTACGTATTAAACTATTCGAAGCATCTGCCATGGATTGAACACATACCACAGAATCATGCTCAATGTTCAAAAGCTAGACGACCTCATGGATTCATTCTATATTGCTCATAAAAATTTCATTTCTACGTATTAAACTATTCAAGCATCTGTCATGGATTGAACACATACCACAGAATCATGCTCTTTTAAACTATCAGAATCAGAGAGATCAATGGCCACTTATTATGCAGCGACTAAACAGAAATTTACCAGATGTTCACAATGTTACTAACTAGAAAACTCATATTAATAAGCGATCAAACAAAAATATCTGCAGAGACCCACCACGGCTCTCCAATTTACTTTGCAAATTTGAAACTTAAATTTCACAAGTAACAAAAGAACTCATGACCCTAGTTGGTTATGTTGCTTTAAGTATGTATGTTTAGTCACATGATACAGCACTACATGATATAGGACTACTGTAAATTTTGAAAAATGGTAGAGGAAATGGAAAGAGAATAGATTGCTCGAGGAATTACCAGGAAAGTTATTAAGTGAACATGAAACAGTCAGAGGCAATAATCTATGGCGATTCTTGTTTCTCGAACATTGTAAATTAGTCGAAGCAAAAACTTGAACCTGCTGATGTTCCTTCAATCTCCTTGAAAACGTCAACGAATCCTTTGGTTTTGTCCTTATGTTTTCCGGATTTATCCATATACAAGAAAGTTGCAAACTTTGAGCAACTTTAGCGTCCATGTCAACTCCAAAGACCGATTCTTTCAGAGACCCTCTTCAACCAATGTCTTAAATCAAACAATTTCAAACGACTGAATCAATGCGCAGAGCAAAAGAACAGACCATAACACGTATCATTCATCACCAGTTCACCGAAAAACAAACGAAATGTTGACAAATTAATCGACTTAACAATCAAAGCAACAGTCGAATGACAGAAAGAGGAAAAACCCACATGGAGATAGTGCGAAAGATAGGATCTTGGAACAGAATTCGAAGAATTTGAGAGGTTGGTGGGAACAGGGAAGTTGTTCCTGTGCTTCTTCCTCTTCAGTTTGTGTGGTTGGTAGTTTTGATTCATTAGTGTTAGGTTGGGTTGGTGGTTCATTTTTTTTAATTTTATTTTGAATAAGTTGGTTGGTGAAATTTTAATTAAATCAAGTATTTAAGGAAAAAAAAAGTTGCCTTGCAACTTGAAAGTCCAAATTTTTCAGTAAATTCCCCTTATTAATACAAATTATCTAAAAATCATTGAATTTAATAAACCATACTCCAATGAGATTAATACTTTGTAACAATATAAATTTTTAATGTTTTAAATTCATACATAATCCTTTAGTTTTTATGTTTAAGTTTGAACTTTTATAAAATAATTTTAATTAATTAATTTTAATTTCAATTTATCATATAATTTATTCAAAATAAGAGAAATAATTTATATCTTTACAATATACATTTGAAAGCTTGTTCATTATATACTTAAAATAATAATTATAATAATTTTATTTTTTAAAAATTCAAATTTAAATCTCCAACTAAAGACTAAAAAGGATTATCAACTATGTAGACAAAATTTAGTCAACGAATCTTTGACTCAATATACTTCCTCTCTTATATGTAAAATTAATATGATGAAACTATCATATATATATATATATATATATGATAGTCCATGATAAAAGAAATAGGTTTATTTTGTGGATTTTTTTAATGTGACAGGATATGTTAAAAATATATGATATTAAAATTAAAAATGAAAATTTGGAGTTGAAATGTATAGGTTCACCAATAATAATGCACAAACACTAATATAATAATAAGATAATTAGTATTTTTTTTGGGGTAGGTAAGTGAAAAGTTTGTGTGGAATTAAGTGGGATTAGAGATGACAATAGACTGACCCATGAGTTAGATTTACGTATTTTCAATGGATAGACCTATGAGTGAAGCTCAAACTCAATTAAAAAAAAGACGTTATTTATATTTTTAAATTTTTTTAAAAAAGACGTTATTTAATATTCTAGGAATTCATTCCAACAAAGAAATTATGTACTTTCTTATGAAATAAATCGCCGATCTGGTACATTAGCTAACTGTTGTCAATCAATTCTTTTGAAGTAATCAACGTGTTGACTTCAATTTTTAAACCAATTTCTTAGATTAAAAACCAAATTCAACCCAATTAACGCCTTTGGATTCTTCTCGCACTCCTAACGAAGAAATCTATTTCTAGATATTCATTCAGTTAGATCTA
>JANIJH010000225.1:2489179-2500150 GCA_024520975.1 Erythroxylum areolatum | reverse complement strand
TTGTTGAAGTCTTGCATTTCTTCACATTCGTTCTCTTCTTTGAACTTTTCTCTAGTCCACCCCTCAATCTCTTACTTGATGTAGGCTTTGTCTTCATTTTCAAACCTTTTATGTGATTCATTTCAGCAAAATTAAAGTCAGCTTCATTCAGCACATTCATTTCAGTGTTTGAGCATTGGCTGAACTCTTGATGTTGTGATATTTGGTTCTCTTAATCAACTATTTCTTCACCTTCCAATTTCTCATCAACCATGTTCAACAAATGATCTTTCACAATTTTATAGGTATCTCTCCTCTCTGTTGCTCTTGTAACCAATCACATGCTTATTGTACACAATTCTTTATACCTTATAGTTGACATCAGTTTAGGATCCATATCAATTTCAATGACAGTTGACTCCTTACTATCGATTGTCCAGCATTTTGCTTTCCTTGTCCATCTTTTCAAAATATACTTTCTTGGGATTGTCCAAATGTTTTTTAAGTTATAAACCTTCAACACATGAGAGCATAAAATGCCAACAAACTCAAACTTCCCACAACTACAATGAACTTCATCATTGCATGAATCATAACTGACCAATTTAGAGTAGCTCTTCCCAGCAACACTAATCTTATATTTCTCAACCGTTCCATCTTCACCGCAAAGACGAAAAACTAGAATCATGACAATGATTCCATTGATCCTGAAAATATTTAAAAACTTTTGGCGTGTAGACAGTAGCTGCATGCTTTAAAATTTTAACCGGTGCTGACAATGTTGGACTACTGACATTACTTCTAAAATCATCTTTTAACTCCTCAAATCGATGATCATCAATAAGCCTCTGGAAGTGATTTAAAAATTGTAATAAGTTATACTGATAACTGATGTACCTTTTTATCATACTATTTATGCTCTCACTTCGTTGAGTGGTCATCATGTCTGCACAAAATATTTTGCGCCCATAAACCAAAACCCATTTTTCCTTAACATGATACATACGTTTCAACAATTTATTATCTTCAAGTTCATATTTTTCCAACATCTTATTCCATGCAATGAGAAAATCTTCTTATTCTTCATACTCATATATGCATAAGCTGAAATCCTTTGAAAACTCTTTAAACTTAGAAAATACACCACTCAAATGGATGACAGCATTTTGATAAATGTGCCAAATACACAGTTGATGATGAGTATTTGGCCATCTTGAAGCCAATGCCTTTGCAGTTGCTGCATCCTGATTAGCAAGAATAGTTGTAAGCTTTTTCTCAAATATCGCTTTATCAAATGTCTTGAATAACCACTCAAATGTAAGAGTTGTTTTATCATAGAGGAGTGCAACATCAAAAACTATTGTTTGCTTATGATGGTTAACATCGACAAACAAAGTAAGTGGACAACCCTCACCATTTTTCTTGTAAGTAGTATCGAAGCACATAACATCACCAAAGTCTAAGTAGTCATTCCTCATTTTTGCATCAGACCAAAATATGTTAGTGATCAAATCATCTTCGTCCACTTGAATGGCATAAAAGAAATTTGGATCTTCTACCTGCATCTTACACAAATATTCTAACACCTCACCTGTATCTCCCTTTTTCATGTCTCTTGTTCGTTTAGACCTTAAATAATTCTTGTAATCATCTGAAATAAAGCCAACATTATTTCTCTCTCCCACCTGCTTGTCTCACCATAAGATCATAGGATGCTTTCGGTCGAATTCTCACATCATTAGCCATTTCAATTTACATTGCCGTAATTGAAAATATCTTTCTGTGACTTCTAAGTAAATGTGTTTTGTTTGGAGATGAGGTAGTGATTGTGCTGCTCCACAAATTGAATAACTTAAAATTTTCCAGTTTGCACACTATTCACTTTCATCCTTACCTCACAACCAATTCTTGTTTCTGACCGTAGAGCTCTTACATACAAATCTTTTTTATCGGGCATCCGTTTACCCTTAACACTTCAACAAAAAAGCCTACAAATCAACTTACCACTTTTATCTTTGTGACTTTTGCTTCTTCTAATTCCAAAGCCCACATGCTTCGCATAGGTTAAATAAAATTGATAAGCTTCTTTTTCTGTCGCGAATTGCATGCCAATTTTCGGTACTAACTCTCTTCCAACCAAATCTCTTGAATTCATATTACTACTCTCATTCCCAAAGCCAATATCATTCTTACATTGGTCATTATCAATTTCATAATTTAAACAACAGCATGAAGTCAATGTACCATCCATTTTCACACCTGTCAAATTAACAAACGAGGAGCATTATTTTCATATATAATTATTAACACAACCAAAAATGACTATTAACAAAAACATAGGATGTTTTATTTTTTTCCATCTATATGTTATTTCATTCCTATAACAAAAACAACAATCAGAGATTTGATGGTAAGTTGATTCCATTTTATAAATAATATATTTACGTTAACATTAACTACAACTTAATGTTAACCTATTCAACTGTTACACATTAATTATCACTGAAGTGTATGTAAAACCAAAAGCTATAAACACTTCCATAAAAGTCATAAACGAAAAAATTTGAAACATCCTCAACACTTACTTAAAACATAAATGACAACCAACTCAACCTTCACATATTAATTATCACTAACGTATATGTAAAACCACAATTTTAAACAGAAGCATAATAGTTAGATAACAATGAATACAAAAATGTTAAACAGAAACATACAACTTATATAACAATGAATTCTAAATATCTTCAACAATTACTGTAATGAAAACATAAATAACAAATTATCTTTAACAACCAGCTAGTAAATAAACAAACGAAAAAGACACTAATTTCTCAATAACTGGTTAACATAGACAAATAGTTAAAAATTTAATACAGAGAAGGAGATAAAGACTAACAAATTAGATGTAGAAAGCGATATTTTTTGGAGACGATCGTAAGTTAATTTGGTTGAAGAAATTAAAGTTTGTGAAAATGGGATAAACAAATAAGTTTAATGGTGGGAAACGTTAGTAATAATTGCTTTGGAAATGACAAACATTTCCAAAGTCATCATTATTGTAAATTAATTTCTACAGAATTTATTAATATTGTACTTTTTAATTTGTTCATTATCATTTTAATCCCTTAATATAATTTAATAATAAATTTTTATTTTATTTTTATTATAATTTAATTATATAATAATAAGAAGACAATTTAATTATATAATTATTTAAATATTAAATTAAATTAATAATAATAAGGAATTTATAATAATAATAATAATAATAATAATAATAATAATAATGAGAAAATATATATGCTTGCATGTCATGGGTGTGCAATATATATATATATATATATATAAACCAAAAAATTATATAATAATAAATATAATTAATAAAATCTATAAAATTAAAAATAATAAGGAATTTAATAATAAAAATTAATATAATAAAATAATAAAATAATAAAAATACTAATAATAATAATAATTTTTTAACAATAACTAGAAATTTAATAATAATAAGGAATTTATTAATAATAATAATAATAAATGTAATTAATAAAATTACATAAAATTAATAATAATAAGTATATATACTCAAGTAGAAAATTAACAATAATAAATAATAATAATAATAATAATAATAATAATAATAAGAAATTTAATAATAATAATAGAAATAAAATTTATTAATAAATTTATTAATAATAACTAATATAATAAAAATAATTAGTCTGGGACTTAGTTAATATTTATCATTATAAAACAAGGATCGCGATGGCCATTCGTCGCTATGTCGACCTCCTATCTTTCTCACGACCGTCAAAGGGAAAAGTCACACCCTCCATCTCTTCCTTTTAATTTGTAAATTCATAACTGCATATGGCTTTTCACTTTTGATCTCTTCTTTTAAATTTGTAAATTCGAAAGTGTATATTTGCGTCAACTCCCCCCTAAGTAAACTATTATATAATAATAAATATAATTAATAAAATTAAAAACAATAGGGTAATAATAATAATAATAATAATAATAATAATTATTATTATTATTATTATTATTATTATTAATAGGAACAACGGAAATAATTAATAATAATAAGAAAGGAAGAAAATATACATACGAGGTCGCGATCATGCTGATGCACGATCGCTACTATGCTTAAGCACGTGGAATGTTGCGATCGTAGCTCAGCACGATCGCGACTCTGCTGAAAAACAAGGGAAGTCACGATTGTAGCGCCCCTTTATTGCAAGATACACACCGGGACATCTGGAGGTCATTCTGTTACATTACCTACGATAAGGGCAAGCTACGTTCGATCATTACAATTACTTCACATGGCATTATATCAATATTCACTTATAAAGCATCAATAGAAAAAACCATAATATTTTAAAGCCAACTTTTTCCTCATTTCACTTCACAAAATCGAAAGTCTACATTGTGTCTTTCAACATTTTCTATACATCAACAAAACCTAATATAGAAGTACTACATAAAAAAGGAAAAATATACACAATCTAACTAATCTGTCCAAAAATTTCAACTGACCGACTTTTGAGCCATGACTTTTCTTGCATCACAATCTACACGACTGGTAGAGCCTCTCAGTAGCTAGAGTTGTCTTTCGGTCCTGAAAAGACAACATTGCAATTTTGGTAAGTTTTACGAACTCATTGAGGTAACCATCATCGATGGTTCACTCAATTCATGCATCACAACAATTCACATAACTTATAATCACATAGTGCACTTTACATAAATTTCACATTTTCACTTAAGCATAGGCATTTCATTTCTACAAATATACTTAACAATGTGCATATGAGATGCTCATGAGACACTTTCCAATTGTTACATTGTTGTGATCGAGTGCCTGAGCTGTCCCGTATCTATTTTGGATACTGAGCTCATTAATAACTATCCCTTATCCGTTTGGGGAATACAAGGCTCATTTTATTTCGTAAGCCTTAGGCTCTTAATCACTTTTCAGCTTGAAGCTCATTTTTACTCGTTGAGCTTTTAGCTCTGATAGGTGGCTACTCTGATCACAACTGCCATTATCTGACTATGCATTCATGTATGGACTGCATGTACCACAATCACTCACATTATAAAGCACTTAGGTCTTCACATTCACATTCAAGTAGACTTTAATATCTTAATCCACAGTCACTTTCGTCGGACCTTCTGTCCGGAATCTACAATTAAACACATTCAATTATCATTTAAAACATAATTTAAGCAAACAAGTAATTAAGTGAGACCATCTAGGTTACTCACAAATTACTCCTGAAGCTAATTCCTGGAATATCTAGCAATGTTTGGAGGTTGACGATCCAGTTGCTCCTCTATCACAAATAATATATACGATATCACAATTTGCACAATCATAAGTATTCAATAATGCACATGTATGAAATGAATTATGTACAATGCATGTTCATGATAATCCCGGGTATTCATCCATCAATTTCATCACAAAATCAATCTCATATTAAAACTCATCTAACTGTAATTTAAACTTAGATTTATGCCTCACTAAACCATTAAAATCTCCATTCCTTTCTCATGACTCACTTCAGATTTTTTCTAAGTCACACTTTCAGGTCTATTGTTCACATTCAATTAGAAAGCAAAACTGATATAATTTGGTCATACTCTCTTCTAGAAAAGTGTTCCTTTATGTCTTATCTTTCCATTGACACCAAAATCACTCAATTTGGTTCAATAATTTGGAAGATATACTCCAACATTATCGGCTTGTTCACATTCAATAATAGTGTACTATGTGCAATTTCCATCCAGAAATTCAATATCTTAGAGAAAGAATCAAAATTTGACTTCTTGACACAATTTGTAGGCCTATATCCCTACTTTACTCCAAATTAAAATTCATCTTATTTGGAATCCTACAGATCAAGATATCATCAAAATATTGGAATATGTTCAGTAAAATATCCAGTTCATACTCTTCCAACTGATACCCTTAATTTGATTCGATCAATCTTTTTCAAATCAAAACTAAAAGCTATAAATTTTTATGGAGATATAGAGGAATGTGTTATGAATCCAATGATTTAAAAATCAGGTCATTTGAAGGTTGAAGGACTAAGTTATAAACAAAATAGTAAAACATGTTCAGGTTGGGAGGACGACTTGCGGGTCACAAAAGTCGAGATCGTGAAACTTCCGCGATCGTTCTGCAAACTAGCGATCATGAAACGTCGCTATCGCAACTTCCGCGGTCGATCGGCAGAGTCACAATCGCGACCCTCCTCCTCCTCCCTTTTTTCTTCTTTTTCACACCTGTTTAGTAAAAAAGGCATAACTTTCACTACAAATATCAGATTAAGGTTATTCAATGACCATTTTAAAGAAGACTTCTAGATTTACAACTTTCATGAAGGACTTAAAAACAATTTCTGCCTTTATAAGGGTCAAAATTTCATAATGAAGTAGCTGTCCTGAATATCCCTCCTATGCGGTATCACAGACTTCTAAATATCATATCTCTCAACTCCAATGTCCAAAAATTTCATACTTTATATCAATGGAAAGCTAAAAGAAAGATCTACAACTTTCATGAAGACAATTTTGTCAAAATTTGCCTAAATCAATACAGTAAAATATGCCTAAATCAATAATAATAATAATAATTAAAATAATAATAATAGTATTATTATTGATATTATTATATTAATAAATGGATAAAATATACTAACAAAATATAAATATTCTTATTCTTATTAATCTTTAACTTATTGTTAACAACTATTATTATTATTATTATTATTATTGTTATTATTATTATTATTAAATTCCTTATAATTTGTTATTTTATAAATTATTTTTAGAATTATTATTAGTTTTGCTAATTTTATATTCCTTATAATTATCATAATTTATATTATTAATAATAATTATTATGTTTCTTTAATTATTCTTATTAATTTAATTGTTTTAAATTATGATAATTATAAATTTTCTACTTACTATTATTCTTATTATTATTTAATTTTTATTAATTATATTAAATAATATTATTAAATTCTTTATTATTATTAATTTTGTTCTTAATAATAATAAGGATAAAAATATATGTTTATACTCATCGTTAAGATAAAAAGAATTAAACAAACAAACAAAAATTAAGGCATTTTTAGAATAAAGACAAATACTTAATTATGTACATAAATGAAAAATAAATAAATAAATAATTTATTAAATACATTATATTAATAAATAATATATCAATAGAAGTGGAATAGTAGAAGTTGAAACAAAAATCTAGAAGTGCAAAGGATAAATGGCTGTAGGTGGCTTGGAGGTTACAAAAATCCAGAAGCCAACTTTGAAAGAGTAGTGCATGAGTCCGGACCTCTCTTAAATTTTTAACAAAAACGACGCCATTTTAATCTTAGACACACTAAAACAGGGTAATCTTGGACAGAGGATCCGGACTCATTCCTCGAAGCCATAAAAGTTGATTAATCACAAAGTTGTTGATATAGGATATCTATAGGTCACAAATTCACAAAAGCACGACTTAGTCTTCTCATTCTTTGCATTTTCACACTAGACCTAATGGGTGGAGATAGAAAAGGCAAAGAATTTAATGTAAACAAATAAAAATTATGGAGTAATTTTAATTTTAATTTTATTTAAATTAGTTTCAAATTTTAAATTAGCTTAATCTCTAATTTTATTATTTTAAATTAGATTCAAAATTTAAATTAGCTTGATCTCAAGTTTCATAATCAATTCAACCCAATTGATTAAAATAATGTATAATATTAAACACAAGTCTGTTTTAAAACTACTATATCAATTTAAAAGATATTATTTTAATTAAACTAAAAGCATATTATGAAATTCAACATTTACAATAGAATATATAATATGCTTTCACATTTTACGCATTTAAATTGAATTTCAACATTTTAAAAAACATTTAAAACAAATTATAAGTGAAAATTTTAACAGGTTAACTTTTCATCAGTTAAATGTCATGTCAATACTAATGTGATATTATTTTTTATTTAAAAATAAAAAGTAAGGTTTATTATATGACAAGTAAAACTTATTGGTTAAGATATAAAGTAAGTCTCACTGTCACGTGTTAAGTAAAACTTACTAAAATGTGTATAATGATGAATTTCGCTGTCACATAACACCGAACTCACTTTTTAATTTAATTTTTAAAAATTTAATTATATGATAATATAACCTTTTTTTTAAATATAAAAATTATATTATATTAATATTGACACAATATTGAACACTACGAAAATGTTTAAATTCGCTTCATATTAAAATTATATTATATTACACGAATCCGGAGAATGGCGTAGGTGGAGATTGAGTGGCTAGTGTCCACCATCCAGGAGGCATCCACGATAATTAGGCATATGATCTCCCTGCTATGCTGGTTTTTCACTTGGATTAGATGAACCTGGAAACGAGTTTGGTGCCTCTTCTCGTCGTGTTCAGAAGACCAACTAGCACAAGAAGTATATAGACAGATGCATGCAACTCTAAAAGCAATGTCTTCACTTGGTCTGCTGGATATTTTCTTGGCACTCCATTTGCATTCTCTTCTGCTTTCCATAAGGAAATATCATTCCAGAGAACTGACAGTTTGTAGGAACATAAACGGATTTGTTCCTACGACGGAACTAGAACGTACCAGAAAAATAAATACAGCCTTGAAGTTCTGAGGCACACCATGCTTGGCAAACTAGGCACGTCCGACCTGAGGTTAACTGGTAAAACTTGATTTGGTCGAGTATGGACTTGGTATCGGGTCTAGTACAGAATATTCCATTTTACTAAGGCTATTCCTGGTTGGAACATTTGCATTTTATGTATATAAGACCAAAAGCAATGTCTACCAAATGCTTGAAAACATAACAGGGAAGGCTATTTAGTGTTCCAGAATTCTACAACTTGGTGATGAACATAATGCAGCACAAGGTAAACTAAACCAGATAAATCTCTTGAGCCTATCATTAAGAACATTGTAATAAAAAGCAATATACCAAGAACCTAAGCATTACAGAACAGTAAACAAAGTAAAAAAGAGCAAGTAAACAATTATTAGCCATCATATGTGTTGAAAAATCGGGTGGGATTTAATAATCACGAAATTTTTTTCGTGATTTTTAATTTCCCAAAAACCAAGATCTATTTAATTCTATAAAATGATTAACAAATTCTAATAAAGTGAAATTTAATTCGTACCTTACTCCGAAGCTTGATTTGCATTTTGTGATATCCCTCGAACTGTTCCCGAAGCTGATCCGTCTCAACCACCATAGCCACATAAGCATCTGGCCTTCAACAGTATCCACAGAACAGGTTAAGAGAACTCTGTAACTCTTACAGAGAGTAAGCAAGAAGTGTTAGCTTCATAGAGCTTAAGCCTATTTATAATAAAATTTGGACGCTTTAATAATTTAATTGAAATTAAATTCTAATTTTAATTAAACTTTAATTAGAATTATAAATAATTCTAATTAAATACCAATTATGCCCACACAAGATTCAATATCTCATATGGATCCTTATTTATTAAATATCTCATATTTAATCATAAGGTTTTTCAAACTTTACAATCAAGTCCAACTTGATTAAATTAATTTTACTCTCTTCAACTCATTATATATGTGAGATCCATTAGGTTCTCAAAAATGTTAGCAATGATTATAAAATCTAATTTTAATTCACAATTAAAATTAGATAAATTAAAACTCCTTTTAATTTATTTTTAATTCTCCAATTAAACATTTTATAATCATAGATCAAAATTGGCGTCTAACAACACATCTTGATAACCCAAATATTTAGGAATGTCAAAGTGATTTTGACTAACCTTTCCGTGCATAATTTTTTTGTATAATTCAATCTTTTCATTATACAATGTTGTGATTAGACATAGAGCATGAAATTAATGTCTACTCTAATTTGAATCTAATCATATTAATTCTCTGTTATTAGCTATCAATTTAATTAATGACATTTGTAAATTATTTACAAAATATCATTTCATCTTGACCAAGGATTTCTTGAATCAATAGTAATCGATGATAACAACGAAACATTCTTCCTAATTACTTTAGGGTGATGAATCCTATCTTGATCATTTAACTATCTCCATACAGTTCATGCTACATCCAATAACTACCAATTAAATGACTTGTGTAAAATAAATCATAAGTAGTATCAAAATATATTAATCCCCATAAAACAAAATTTTGATAATTTCAATTCAAGGGATCACTTATACAATCATCACAATAAGAATTTCATAAACATATAAGTAATGTTCCAAATAGATTTTTCATATCGGGTTTGTTTAGTGAACTTGTTCTCTAGCAAGCACCTACACATTTATTTATGTATCTCTATATTTTAGCCTATGAGATCGACAACTTCCTTCATAAGAAAAAAATGCGTGTATTAGTTTTTTTTACGTTCTATTAATGTCCAATCTTAATAGAACAACGATTAGGAACATTTTAGAAATAATACATAAATGCAATATAAATCTTATAATTATAATCTCATTCTTATTTTATTTGCAATGTACAATTATCCCGTAAACTTTATCATATATATCTAAACATGTAAAAGATAAAGAATGTTTTTTAAATAATTTGTCACTAAATTACAACTAAAGCGATTGACTTTAGGGCATAAACTAACAATATGCTTCCTTTGAAAATTGATCTTCTAGGTAAAAGCGGGCTACAACTTGATTGCCACTAAATTTTCTTCCGTTCATCCCTGTTCGAGCGTTCGTGGCGTCGCCAATATCCGCATACTCTAAGAACACCTGAAAATGACAAATTCGCACTTGCAACTTCAGCTTGGAGAAAAAGAGACGTAACCAAATGTCATCACATGGGAAAATGGAAAGTGAGGAAATCAACTAACCTTTCCAACTCCAGGTGCAGAACTACCATCTGGATTTGGGCGAGGGATGACAACATTCAC
>JANIJH010000225.1:2440658-2452101 GCA_024520975.1 Erythroxylum areolatum | reverse complement strand
GATGAACCAGTGAAGAAGGTCTGAAGGTCTAGTCGGTTGAATTTAGTGGACAAGGCCATGTTTGGTTAGTTAACACAACAAAAAATCTGAGCAAATTAAATGGGAAGTAGCAATATCTAGGACAAACTAGGCATATACTGGTAATTGGGTTAGCATCAAACAATGTTGAAATGGAGCAGGAGAAGACTAAACTATGTAAACAATGAGCGAGCCTTCTGTTTATCTCACAATGAAAAACAGGGGAAACAGAGAAACCCTGTTTCTTGACAGGAAATGGACATTAAGTACTTAATTTTAGTTAATATTTACCCTTTTTTGCAATTCTTTTCTGTAAAAATTGAAGCTTTTGTTTTTGTATATAATAATGTATACTGAAAATTTTATTTTCTTGTGATTTTTGTGGCCTTGTAAACAGATAACATTTTGTGGGGAAATTTCGAGTTCTGTGGTGACTGGTGAGGACTTTTGGAATATCATTCTCACCTCTGTTTTCAAGCCACGTGTATACCAAAATGTGACTCTTACCTTAGCCACGTCCACTAGAAGCTCATACCCTTCTGTTCAATTATTCTTCATCCAACTCAATTCACCATTTGATATTTGGATACAAATGTTGAATTGGGCTGGATTTTTCTTTTCAATGTTGGATTGGTTTTGGACTCAAGAATCTTCTTAGTTCCATTAATGGATTGGACTCACATTCATGCATGATTTGATCCAATTTGCAATTTTGTCCTCTCAGGTTCGGTGTGCATTTTGGCAAATTAAATTAGATTTAGTCAATCAAGTTTAGGTGTAAAAGGTCGGTTTAAAATCTAACTTGAATGATTTTGTTTTGGTTTATCTTCTCAAATCAATATGAAAATTTTAATATCAAAGTAGTTGTTTATTAAGAAGGTCAACTCGAATATAAGATGAACTCAGATTTAACTTAATCTGTTTTCAAGCCTATAAATAATAAAGAGGATTAGGGACAAGTTTGATTAAATTTGATTTTAATATATTAATTTTAGATCATCATATTTGATTAATTTATTATAGTTATTTAAGTTAAAATACAACTAAAATATTATATAACATTTTAGTTATATGTCTGATAGATCACATAAAGATTAATAGTTATATAAATGAAGAATCGTTTTTTCACATAATTTTTTAAAATTAAATAAGTGACCATAATGAAATACTCAAACATTATTTTGACGAAAATGAAAAGTTACATAACTTTTTTAAATATAAAACTTTACATCCTTCGTCGATAGTTAAATCCTTTGTCGATAGTTAAATCGGTTCATTTGAAAATTAGAGTCGACTCTACCGAAATTTCATCGACCCAAATGACGTAATTTTAATTGTGTCTTGGAAGTGGGGGCCGAGGGCAAGGCGGAGGTTGCGGCGGAGGTTGTGGCGGAGGTTGCGGTCCATTATCATTTTTAACCATTAGTCACATTAATAAAATGTTAATAAATATAATGTTTTAAAATTTTGAATAAGTTTAAGTTTGAATTTGTACCAGCACGACCACCACGACAGTTTGGATTTGACGGTGCTAGTGGCTTGGACTCGGTCCCGAAGTCTTTGGATTTGGTATATCCAAGTTCTCGCGTAAGTAAGCCGCCATTAATCTTCTTCGGAGTAACCATTGCTCTTGCTTCCGCTGACCTGCAACTTGCAATCATGAGTATTATCAGAAGCAGAGCCAGATATCTTTGATTTTCCATCAGATATATATAAATATATATAGCGATATGCTCTATCTCTGGACTGAAATTCCAATACGGAGAAAGTAGAGTAATGAAAGAAAGGTGGTGTGTTTTATGGTTCTGGTAAGGTGCTCTTTGCATATATATAGATCAGGGAGAAGGGTGTGAGGCTCTACGAAACTTCGTCAGTCAACATATTAGCACGCGAGGACTTTCATGTCGAAGACTAATAGTGGAAGACTAAAACAATGTGAGGATTCATGCATCATTTGATCCAATCTGCAATTTTCCAGTCTTAGGTTAGGTATGCTTTTTGGAAAATTAAATTAGGTTTAGTCTAAAGTTAATAAGATGAATATAAATTGATGAAGTTTAGGTCTAAAAGGTCGGCTCTTCTCAAAACAATATTATTTTTGTTATGTAAATATAAGAAAATTAAGATTAAAATATTTTTTAATCAAAACGTAAGACTTAAACTCAATCAAACTTTAAACTATTCTCGAGCTATCTATTAAGAAGGTCATCCTCAAACTTAACTCATCTTAATCTATTGTCAAACTTATAAACAATATACGAGATAGGGATTAAGTCTTTTTTTATTCCAAATTTGATTAAATTTGATTTTAATATATTAATTTTGGATTATTAGATTTGATTAATTTATTATAATTGGTAAAAATTGTTAAGCTTGAATTTGAGTTTAAATTTAAATTTAAATGGATTTGTTAACTTTAAATTGGGTCAAACTAAATTCTATCTAATTTATTATTTTATTTAAGAATCTTTGAATATTTAAGTTTTGATTTTTGATTTTTAGAATAACGATTATGACACATTTAATTTATTTAAAATATATATTACAAATGATAATGGTTAAAAATAATTTAAAAATGATAATAGTTTAAGACACTTTTAATCACTATTTTGATAATTGAACCCAAACTCTATGTAAAACAATTATTGAGTTTCCTAACTATTTAAATATTTTTGGGTGCAAATAGATCAATTGATACGTTTGTCACTGATGCAAGTTTCTTTCTCTTTTTGGTTATTTCACCCTATCAGACACTTAGTTTTAGACAACTATGTACGATGTTTGACTCAAATCAATATCGTTTTTGGTATATGAATATGAAAATTTTAATATCAAAGGAGTTGTTTATTAAGAGGGTCAAGTCAAATCGAGGATGAATGCCAAACCTATAAAAAAATAAAGGGGGTATGGATTAGGTTTTAATAGTTTTTTTCAAGTTTGATTAAATTTGATTTTAATATATTAATTTTGGGTCATCAGATTTGATTAATTAGTTATAATCACTTAAAATATGTTAGGCTTGATTTTAAGTTTAAATTTGAATAAATTTGTTAAATTTAAAGTGGGTCAAATTAAATTTCATCTACTTTATTATTTTTATTTATGAATCTTTGAAAATTTAAGTTTTGAAATTTGAAATTTAGGATAATGTTTAAGACAACTTAATTTATTTAAAATATGTAATATGTAGATTATTAAGAATGATAATAGTAAAAAGAACAACAGAAAATAGACAAAGTAAAAGAATCTTCTTCACTTCACCTATGTTTATTTACAAATAAAATCACCAGTTCCATAAATCCTATTCCAATATTGTTCTAATCCATCTCGTCCACATATTTATGTGGGTCTCATGTAAATGTGTGGATGAGATGGATTAGAATAAAGTTGGAACAACATTTATAAAACAGGTGATTTGTTCCTGTTTATTTATAGTTAACATTCAAAATTTGTAGACATTAAGAAGATTCGGATGAAATTATATTTTTAAATAACATAATAATAATAATAATCATCATCATTAAATTATATTTTTAAATAACATAATAATAATAATAATCATCATCATCATTATCATCATCGTCATCGTCATCATCGTCATCATTGTTTGATGATTGAACCTGAACTATATTTAAAACAATTTTGAACTGCCAATAATAATATAATTTTTTAATGAAATCATATTGTTTAAATATTTATGGTTGCAAATCATTAAGAAGTTGATAGGTTTGTCACTAATGCAAGTTTCTTTCTCTTTTTGATTATTTCATCATATCGGTCACTTAGTTTGAGACAACTACATAAGACGTTTAACTGAAAATTGACTCCTTAACTTAAATGTTAGTAAAAAAAACCCAAATAGGAGTTGTAACAAGTTATGTTCGAGTGAATTGAATCATGAAAATAGGGTTGGTAATGGCCGAGTTGGGTCGGGCTAAGCTTGTCCAAGCTCAACCTTAGTATGATAGCATTCTATTAGCACCCAGTTCTAGCCCGAGGCTTGATTGGTTGGAATAGCTCAAAGTCGGACTTGACTCCAGCTCGACCTGATTTTATTTTTATTTTTAACAATAAAAACATAAGACAATGTCATTTTTGACAAAACAATGTCATTTTCTTTATAGCTATTAGGCTTTAGGTTAAGTCGAACCTGGATAGCCTGAAATTGAGGCCTGATTTAAAAAAAAAAAGATCTGAGATCTGGTTAAACTGTATGTAACATGTTGACTTCAGATCAAGTAGGACTAGGCCTGGCTGACCCCGAACCTAATTGTTAAGCCTAAGTGGACTAAATATAAATTATATAGATTCAAACTATTACTATTTTTTATGAATTTCTCTTTGATTTATTGATATGCTTTCCCTTTATATAATCCATATAAGTTTTAAAATCAATAAAATTCAAAGTACTTAATGGAGATATGTCATAATCTTTAGTGCTACAATATAGAGGAATTCTCATTCATAACAAAACATTTTGTTACAACATGAACATGTGTTGCATTGTAACAGATATTATCTTGTAAATTAAAATAGAAAAGACCATCAAATAATGTACCATTTTTAACAATTTCAAATTTATAATTAAAATTTAAATATTCATTTGAAAAATAAAAGCAATATCCCAAATGTAAAAATATTGAAATTGAAATCAATTTCGTAAAAAATTTGGGAATATAAAATATATTTTTTAATTTTAAAACAAAACCAGTACATAAAATTAAATTGCAATCTCTAAAAGGCTCCACACATGAGCGCATGTTTTTTCCATATAAGATATGCTGCTCACTCTTCCCCTAACTTCCTTGAGTTTTGCAAATCCTGCAACTCATTTATAATACAAATTTAACAATCAAAATCAATCAATCATATGTTATGATAAACTTTAGTTATATTAGATTCAAAGCAAACTATTGAGATTAGATTGCCTTCTTTTCAAATCATTCTTTATGTTTAACACAATCGTTCTTCACATGTTCTTTTTTCTTGCAAAAGAAACACTTGGATTCTTCTTAATGTTAGCTTGGGCAAGTATTTGACATTTTTCTCTTGAGTTGACTTGATTTTTCTTCTTTTCTTGAACAATCAGATGTGCACTCTGCTAATTCTCTCTCTGTTCCATCAATAATCTTCCTTCCTCTTGAAAACACATGATCATTAATTTATTTATTGACTACTTATCCTTATGTGTATTATAAGAGATTTTAAAGGGTCTATAATGTAGTAGAAGAATGTTCAAAATGTAATGCACATGGAAAGAATTAGACATTTCAACCTCGAGTTTCTTTAACTTAGCCGCAATATCCCTCATCTTTGTAATGTGCTTACTCACACCTCCAACACCAGTGAACCTCGTGGATGAAAACTTCACAATCAGGGTATCTACAAGTAATTTGTCTTAAGTTTCAAATTGCTTATAAATAACCTTCAGTAGAGTATGGATATTGTCATGTTGTTCTACAAGACCACGAATGCCAACAAAAATTTTGGTTTTTATGAACATCACATTTAGGCGATTAGATCGCTCACAACAATCTTAAGAAACAATTTCAACTGTAGTGCTAGCCTCAGTTACCTTAGAAGGTTCATCCTTCCAGATAACGTAATAAATGTCTATCCACTCGAGATGAAGAGAAATTCTCTCTTTTCGAATCTTATAATTTTCACCCCTCAAATTGGGAATTTCACAACTTGTATTAAAGAAATTAACAGTTTGAATAGCTGTATAATTTAAACATACATGCTACTTATTAATAAATTGAGGCCAACAAACAATATATATGTTAGACCAATGTAAACATATCTTAAAAGACATAAATCAAATGAAATAAAAATTATTTGTGGCTAAATCTTTAATTTAAACATGTCTATGTTAAACTTTATAATAAAATTATCAACTATATTCCAATTCCTAATACTTGTGGGAAATTAAGAAAAATAATTTAATATTTTATCCTATAATCATTAAAATATAATAAAAATTCTTGTGTGATAAATGTTATTATACTAAAATAATTAAATACAATTAAATGCCTAAACTCTTTATATGATTAGTAAATACATAATTTTATATAATTAGGATTTCTATGGCTAAGCACTAATAATTAATCATTAAAACATGTTATACAAAATTATATTCACAATCCAAAATATAGACATAATAATTATGTGGATAAAAATTGATAACCTAATTCATATTGAACGTTTATACAAATATAATTTCAACGTATAATAAATAAAAATATCAACTTCAGTTCAGTTGACAGAGGCTCACTATGTGCCCTATGTGGGCGTGGGTTCAAGTCCTTGCATCGGAATTTGCTTTTAAATCAACACACAAAGCAACGTCCTTTGGTGAAAGGGTGTTCTTCAACCTCTAATAGGGTCATAACGACCCATTTGTGACCTGTTAGATACCAAACCAAATCAGATTATAAAAATACCATAAAATTGATTTTTTAATGTAGAAATACTTCAAAACACTTAATTAAAGTTTTTTTAATCTTTAATAGGAAGAAAAACTTTCAAAAACAATTCTAAGATGAATTTTTGAATATGAAATTTCTTCCAAAATTCAAAATTTTTGAAAAATTAAAACAAGGTAGAGGTTAATATGCTCTGATACCAAATATAAGTCAACTCAACATATAATCAGCAGTAATGTATGCTAGAATAATAAATAAATTGAATGTGGAAGAAATCAAAACATCTTATGCCATTGATGTTTTTACTTCAAAAGTCTGCATTTTTAGAATTCTTGTAAGCTCTCAGTTGCAAAATCGATAGTGTATATGTTGAGAAGAGAAAAGAAGTTTAGGTACCCCAAAAATCTGCAAGAAAAAACATATATTATTGTGCTTCCATCAAGCACGTTAATTTTTTACCACAAAAACAGAACATTTAAATCCATTAGTTACATATAACGTTGGACCATTTATGGGTATTAAAACTATCTAGAATATGGAAAATTCTCACATAAAAAAGGTGCTCAAGTTACATAATTTTGAGTCTATTTGGATCATCAAAAGAATTATCGTTTTAATTTTATTTTCTAATACAACCCCATTGTGGCATTGAACTTTTTAAACTTAT
This sequence comes from Erythroxylum areolatum, assembly GCA_024520975.1. Taxonomy (NCBI): domain Eukaryota; kingdom Viridiplantae; phylum Streptophyta; class Magnoliopsida; order Malpighiales; family Erythroxylaceae; genus Erythroxylum; species Erythroxylum areolatum. The sequence continues at coordinate 2,444,991 of JANIJH010000225.1, read as the reverse complement.
CATTTAAAAAATTAAATTTAAATGACATCGTTTTAAAAAGTGAATTACACATCTTGATTACGTTCAATACTGAAGTCTAAGCAACTTAAACTCAACCTACTAATTTTGGGTCGAGTTAGGCGAAAATTTCGTTTCTAAAAATTCCTATTTTGGTCTTTTTTTATCGTACGAGTTTAGAGATATGTACCTAAGTGATATTTCTAACAATTAAAAAATTCAACTGTAAGAATTTTGAATCAGTTAACTTTTCGGTTCAATTTACTAATTATATGACTAATGAGTAATTGATGAAAAAAATTGTAAATTTTGTTTTTTATTATCAGAGCTTTACCTCCCGTAAAGAACCTACCTGACTCGAGCAAGGATTAATCTAGGTGTAGATGGCTTAAAGATGCCTCCTCATAATTGGGACTCTCCTAGAATACCTCGTGGGCAACAAAAAAAGACTCGTGTATATTGCTCTTTGACAGCAATATATAGCCGAAGTGACTCGTTGGAGGTATTAACATTCTTTTCTCTTTTCTCATTTCTCTTCCACTAGTATTACGTCTGATATTAATCCTTTAATGGCAAGTATTTGAGGATTGATTCATTGAACATGGGAGATGCAAATTCAACATATATATTGAGAAAGTAACTAATGTGCTGATAGATTGGCTACTTTAGCCTCTTTATCATGACCAAGACTGCATATTCTCCAGGAGCTTCCGATAATTGTAAAGGATGTACTACAACAAAATATGAATGGAGCGCTTTACCGTAGAACTCTGCATTAATGGGGTGATCTGGGTCGAGAGGTAGTTTCTTTTTTGTGTTTATTTTCCATTGTATAAAAAAAAGAGATGAAATTGAGATATCTCCAGGAGCAATGTTTATGCAACGGAGGTATTTAATGGTAAGTAAAGGAAAAACCTTTGTAAAAAGGTGTCCTTTATTTTTAGTGATTTAAAATGAATTAAATTTATAAAAATACCTCTTAATTTAAAAAGTGTAATTTAAGAGGACTAGATCCTCTATTCTCGTTAACCAGTTTCAACTTTGTGTTAATTAATTGCATCAACATATTTATGTGGAGCTCAAATAGATATATGGACAAACTAAACTGGCATAGGTTGGAAAACTATTTTCAGAACAAAGGATTTTGTGAGAATTTAAGCATATGTAACTATTTATATAAATAGAACTCACAGCCTGGCTAAATATTACATTAATACTTTGTACTTTGACAAATAAAATAACTGTTCAAAACTTAGAACACAAATATAAAAATCCATAGTTTTTACACTGAGCAATTAAAATAAGATTTTTTATTTTAATTTCTAATTTAAAAAATAAGATAATTTATGATAAATTTTTATTTTTTGTTAACATTTTAGTTATATGTCTTATAGATCATATAAAGATTAATAGTTATATAAATGAAGTGTAGTCTTTTTTTTCACATGACTTTTTAAAATTAAATAAGTGACCACAATGAAATACTCAAACAATTATTTTGACGACAATTAAAAGTTACATAATTTTTTTTATATAAAACTTCACATTCTTTATTGGTGGTAAAATTGGTCCGTCTTAAAGTTAGAGTCGGCTCCACCAAAATTCGGTCCATCTTAAAGTTAGAGTCGGCTCCACCAAAATTTCATCGGCCCAAATGACATTGCTTTAACTTTGTCTCGGAGCCAGTGGCCATGCCTCGGTCCTTTATCATTTTTAATTATTAGTCACATTAATAAAATGTTAATAAATTTAATGCTTTTAAAATTAAAAAGTTTAAAAATTAAACACTTAAATAAACATATTAAAAATAATACTTTAATTCGTTTTTCCTTTTATAAAATGACTCGATGGGGGTGTACCAGCTCCTCTCTTTCTTTACCGCTCGTTCTCAGACACGCCACCCTCTCGTCATGAGTATCCTGGAGCTCTTCAATTGTAACTGGATTGTTATTCATCGGCACGTGTACCGAGAGAGCAATAGAAGCGTGGATTGGCTCGCCACTCAGGCCAAGCAATCCGATATTGGTGTCACTTATTTTGATTCTCCACCCAACGGGTGCCTTACCATCCTCTCAGAAGATCTGTCGGAGATTTGTTTCCCTAGACTAGTTTTGTAACCGGTGTACTCATTTTCCCCTTATATATATATATAAAATAGCATCTTATAATATATACATAATCTCTTACCTAGATACCAAACTTTCGTATCTAACATTAGAGATTTTTTGTTTCTAAATTTAAATGCATGAAATCAAAAAATTAACTAATTCTTAAAATTTTTAAATGTATATATTATTTTTAATATGAACGTATATTTGAAAAAGAAAATTTATATTATTAAAATTTTATCGAAGTTTTTAAAAAAGGTAAATACGAATTTATACGTTTAAACTAAAATTTAATAAAAACCATACTTTAAATTTTCTTTTATCATCGACTTGACATGTCACTGTCCGTCTGTCCTAATTTTCGATACTTTGTCAAAAGTATCTATTATCAATTAGGAACCATTCAAGTTTTCTTGTAAAAAATGAGTTCAATCATTAATAATGATTTAAAATAAACCTAATTTATAAAAATAACTCTTGATAAACAAGAAGTACAAGTTAAGCATCTGCATTTTTATTAATGGCGCTCAAACTATACATAATCAGGATTAACATGCTGCGAGATTGTTACAGTTTGTTTTGGTAAACGGATTGCGTATTCAAAACTTGAAGAAGAATGTAAGAAACTCGAATTCAAAACTCGAAATGTTTAGGTAAACTTAAAATTTGAATAAGTTTAAGTTTGAATTTGTACCTTGATCGTTTGGTCTTGACGGCGCTAGTCGCTTGGACTCGGTCACAAAGTCCCTGGATATGGTATATCCAAGTTCTCGCGTAAGTAAGCCACCGTTAATCTTCTTTGGAGTAACCATTGCTCTTGCTTCCGCTGACCTGCAACTTACAATCATGAGTATTATCAGAAGCAGAGTCACATATCTTTGATTTTCGATCAGATCTATATATATATATGCATAGCGATATGCTCTATCTCTGGACTGAAATTCCACTATGGAGAAAGTAGAGTAATATAAGAAAGGTGTTGTGTTTTATGGTTCTGGTAAGGTCCTCTTTGCATACATAGAGACCAGGGAGAAGGGTGCGAGTCTCTTCGAAACGTCATCGGTCAAACACGTTTCCACGCAAGGACTTTCACGTCAAAGACTAATCGTGGAAGACTAAGGGGGCGCTTGGTTCACCGAAAATAATGAGAATAGGAATAGGAATGAATATAGTGAGGAATAGGAATGAATATAATCATTATAATTATGATAGTTGGTTAAGATGAAAGAATGATTACCATTACCTTTGATAGTGGTTGGTTTGTTAAACATTTTGAGAAATAAAAATTTATTAAAATTATTTTATATCAAATTTTAAATATATTTTAATTAATTATATTTTATGCACCCTATTATTTATATTTTAATTAATTATATTTTATAATTAATTATAATTAAGTTTTGCGCTAAAAAATTTGAACAATGATTCCCATTCCTCTGGTAATCCAGAGGAATGGAATATTACCAAAAACTAGGGAATGAAAGTGATACTTGTATAATGATAGATTGATACCAAACGTTACTTTTCAAAGCATACCGATACCTTTTGTCCCATACCCCTAAACAAGCATTAAAACAATTTATTTCTTGGGAATTTTTGTGGCCAGGACGATGGAATAGTCTTGTGGTTCATATGATTCCTGTTGCTGGCCGTTGTCGGGCGGAGCAATATATAAACAATAATAGGTTAGTTTTTGAGTCCCTAATTTTGGACTTTTAATTTTAAGAAATTTTTTAACCATTAACATAAGAGTTTTGAGAGGTTAGAAGATTAAGAAACATTTCATTTGACAATAAGATTTAACCAATAAATCAAGCTTTTTCGGGTAGCAATAGCTAGAGATATGGTTATTTCAGTAATGCTTCCGCCTTTCTTTTGATATATACGTGCGTACATTTTGTTGATATATATACATAAGAATGTTGTATCTAAGAAAATGATTGTTTTCTGAAGTTAACAATATCATTTTCTGTGCATATTTTGATAACGAGTTGTATGAGTATATTTGCATACATTTAGGTTTAGTCTGAAGTTAACGAGTTGAATATAAATTGACGAAGGTTTAAATGACATTGTTTTTTTATTGTAAACATAAGAAAATTAATATTAAAATATTTTTAAATCAAAACATTAGAATTAAATTCAATCAAACTTTAAACTAATCTCGAGCTATTTATTAAAAGTTCACCTCAAATTCAACTCATCTTAATCTATTGTTAAACTTATAA
>JANIJH010000225.1:1830394-1843083 GCA_024520975.1 Erythroxylum areolatum | reverse complement strand
AAATCTTGTTATTTATATAACTAGGCTTACCATGATTTTTAAATAAATTAAAGAATAAATATATCAAATTCACATATATGAAAATAAATTAATATCATCCCAGTGCATGATATATGAAAATTGTATTATTAACTAATGCATTTTCTCTCTTTTTATGTTTAAATACAAAAAGAGGAAAATCTCAGCCATGAGTTATATCTATATTGGATATTACTTAAATGGTTTTGGCGTAGTATGAACTTGTAATTATGAAATCAATTCGATTATAGTCATAAATTTTCCTATTTTTTGTCATTTTGATTTTCTGAATGGAATAAACTTACTAATTTTTTACTGGAATAAATTATTTTTACTCACTTTTTGTTGCAATAAAAATTTAAAGGATAATTTTAATGATTGTCTTATATAGATAATTATTTGAAAAAGTCAAAAGACGAGTTATAACTTAAATTATATTTTTTGTTTATAAATAACTTAAAGTCTTATACAAATCAAACTTAAATTATTAAATTTGAATATGACCAAGATTTAAATTAAACTTAAAAAGCATAAATATTGATTGAATTTTAATTTTAAAAAACTTTTTAAATTAAATTTTAATTTGTTCGAATTAAATTTAAACTTTAAGCTTTTTAAACTCAAATCTCGAAATATCATATGTTTTTAATCTCAACATTTTAACTTAATCTTTTCCTCTTTCATTGTGAGAGTTGGAAAATTAGAATGAACTATTATCATTCAACAATACTTTTGTACTTTTGCTAAAATCAAAAGTCATAAATGTTTAATACTATTTCAACAACAGAAAATATACTAAAATCTCGTTATTTATATAACTAGGCTTACCATGATTTTTAAATAAATTAAAGAATAAATATATCAAATTCAAATATTTGTTTTTTTAAAGAAATAAATATAAAATCAAATACATCATGTTTATGAAGGCAATTATGTTCAACGAGTACAACTATCGACTTCTATATGTAGATGCATTGTTTGTTATTTTCATCCGATTGGGCTGTTTCTTTCCGGATTGTGTTTTTACTACAGAATCAGAATCCGTGAAGTGCATTTCCTTGGTTTAATTACTAGCATATCGTAACGCTTTTAATAATGAAAGTGAGCTCAAAGCACTTGGATAGGTCACGCAGAAGTGAATTATATAATTTAATTTCTGGAATCTTTGGAACTAATTTTTCTGCCTGATTAACACAGCACCCAACTGTAATTGTGTTCCACCCCACTGTTTACCTGACTTTCAATGGCATTGATATACCTAAAAAGTCTACCATTATATGCTCTTGGCATCTCTCCCTCTCCCTGTCTTCGTATATGCACGCTGACGCCAACATTACACTTCTATAGTCACATATGCAATACAGGTTGAGTCTACATCCTGAGTGTGTTAGATGATAAGGATTATCCCGAGATACTAGTCCCATCAATAACCTTATCACAAGCAATTAGCGCAATAGTATATAGTTAACATAACAAACTTAGATGAGAAGATAGATTTGTTATGTATTTCAAATGATGTACAAACTATGTATAAATACACACACTACTGTATAGCATGATTAAGCTTCAATAATTACAAAACGCTAGCTATTCTTGAGTTTTGACTTGATATCTGATTGGGGTGGTGAGTATAGGGTTGTCACCAATTACCTCCGCCAGTATGGCATTGAGCATCGCGCTACTTGTTCCTATACTCATGAGCAAAATGGTGTTTCTGAACGAAAAATACACCATGTGGTTGATACTGGGCTATCGTTGAGAAATATACTAACTAGAAGCAAAGGCTCACTAATTGTATTGAAATCAAATACTTAAAAAGGGTACAATAGCTGTTACGTTATTCCTATACAAGGATTAGGGAGAAAAGTTAGGGATATATAGCCGTTGGTCCTATACATAATTGGTGGAGATAAATCGATAATAGACAAATATGGGGAGATAAAAAAGGAATGTACATCAATTATGATATACGTTAATAGGCCCCCTCAAGTTGGAGCACAAAGGTTCTTAATGCCCAACTTGGATAAAAGTGAATGAAATTGGTCTCCTCCAAGAGCTTTGGTGAAGAGATTAGCAGGTTGATGTGTTGATGATATGTGTGTAGTTTGTATCTTCCCAGCTTGAATGTGTTCGCAAATGAAGTGGCAATCTATCTTGATGTGTTTGGTGCATTCGTGAAAGACAGGATTGGCAGCTATATGCATGGAAGCTTGATTGTCGCAATTAATTTGTGATGCGGCATGCAAAGGAACGCACACATCTTGAAAAAGTTGACGTAGCCATAGCAACTCACTAGTTGCATGAGCCATGGTTCAGTATTCTGCTTCAGCGGAAGATCGAGAGATAGCTGTTTGTTTCTTTGACTTCCAAGAGAGTGGTGAGTCACCAAGGAATGTGAAGTAGCCTGTAGTTGATCTTCTTGTAGTTGGCAGCTTGCCCAATCAGAATCACAGTAGGCAAGCAATTGAAGAGCACTAGAGCTGGATAAAAGGATCCCTTGTCCAGGGGAAGTTTTAAGATATCGAAGGACTCTCATGGCAACATCAAAGTGAGGTTGCCTTGGAGCATGAAGGAACTGACTAAATACTTGAACTGAATAACTCAGGTCAGGTCGTGTAACGGTCAAATAAAGAAGCCTTCCAACAAGCCGACGATACTGGGATGGATCCTCCAACAAATCACCTTTATCAATTCTCAATCGGTGTTTTTGCTCCATTGGGAAGGAGGCGGGTTTAGCAGCTAGCATCCCTGTTTCATGTAAGATATCTAAAGCATATTTACACTGGGAAAGAACAATACCTTTCGGAGAGCGTGCTACTTCAAGTCTAAGAAAATACTTCAGAGGGCTAAGGTCTTTGATATGAAATTGATTATGGAGCTGAGTTTTAAGCTTAGAAATACAATCAACATCATTGCCAGCAATGATGTCATCATCAACATAAACAAGGACAGCAATGAAATTTCTATCATGGATTGAGGTGAATAGAGAGTGATCAGCTTTAGATTGCTTGAATCCAAGGGCAAGTAATGCAGCTGTGAATTTCTCAAATAATTGCTTTGAAGCTTGTTTCAGGCCATATAGGCATTTATGTAGTCTGCAAACACGGGAATCATCGAGGTGATGAAATCCTTGAGGAACCTTCATGTAGATTTCTTCATGAAGATCACCATGTAAAAAGGCATTATTGACATCGAGTTGGTGTAAATCCCAATTACGAATAGCAGCAATAACCAATATACAACGCACAGTGGTGAGCTTAGCAACTAAAGCAAAGGTTTCTGTATAATCCACTCCTTTAATTTGTGAGTAGCCTTTTGTTACTAAATGGGCTTTGAAATGCTCTATGGTACCATCAGCTTTGTACTTAATTTTGTAAACCCATTTTGAATTAATGGCTCGTTTCCCTGGAGGAAGTTGTTCAAATGTCCATGTGTGATTTGCTTCAAGCGTTATAATTTCAACGCGTATTGCCTCTTGCCAATGAGGATCTTTAAAAGCCTATGAAAAAGTAGAAGGCTCATCTATGGAAGAGATGGCCGCTAAAAAGGCTTGATGTGAAGATGAAAATCGAGTATACGAAATGACCAATGAAAGAGGATGAGCAATAGCTATGTTAGCAGATGCAGATGGGGCTAAGGATGATAGAATGTTATAGGAAAAACCATGGAGTTTAGTGGAAATTTGCCGTGTGCATTTAGGTCTAGCTTGAGATATAGACTGAGTGATGTTTGGGGAAGCAAGGTCATTCTCAATTGCGGAAGGGCTATTATTGGTAGAATTAGGAAAAGATGTTGGTTTGTTTGTAGGCTCAGTTTCGATCTCATGTTCATACAAGGGTACAGGTAGCACTGCATTAGGTGTTTGAGACATCGGATCAGTGGCAAAAGGAAATATATGCTCATGGAAAACCACATCTCGAGAGATAAAAATTTTAGCTGTATCTAAATTATATAATTTATAACCCTTTTGACCATACGGGTAACCAATAAAAATGTAACATGATGTGTGAGAAGCAAACTTGTCATGACCTAAGGAATGATTATGAGCATAACACAATGAACCAAAGATACGGAGATGATCATATTTGGGAGTCTGACCTATTAGGATCTCATATGGTGTCTTACCTAATAAAATTGATATAGGTGTGATGTTGATCAAGTAAGCTACAGTAAGAACACATTCCCCCCAAAAACGAAATGGGAGATTGGCTTCAAATCTTAAGGCACGAGCCACTTTAAGGATATGTCGGTACTTTCGCTCAGCAATTCCATTTTGCTGAGGTATATGGGCACAGGAAGTTTGCAACTCAATACCATTTGCGAAACAAAATTCTTTGAAATCATTAGAAGTAAATTCACCACCATTATCACTGCTTATCTTTTGAACATCTAGAGAAAATTAAGTTCTTACCATACGGCAAAACAAGATTAAATATTTATATGTTTTAGATTTGTAACGCATAAGATAAACCCAAGTGCAACGTGAAAAATCATCAACAATAGTAAGGAAATAATGTGAGCCATTTAAAGAAGAAGTAGCATAAGGTCCCCAAATATCGCAATGTATTAGTGAAAAACAATGATTACTTTTATTGGTGCTAGGATAAAAGGGTAATCTAGTTTGTTTAAATTTATGACAGATATCACAAACAAATTCAGATGAGGGAGTAACATCTATATTAGAAATTTGTTTTATCCTAGGAAGTGAGGCATGGCCTAGACGCTTATGTCAAAGATTGGCATTTGAAACTTGAGAAGCAAAAAAAAAAACAACAGATTATTGATGGAAATTTTGATAAACTCCATCTTGCAGTTTACCCAATCCAATCAGCTTCCTCATTTTGAGGTCCTGAAAAACACAAAATTCAGCAAGGAAAATAATAGCAAAATTGAGGTCTTTAGTGATTTTTCCAACTGACAATAGATTGCATTTAAAATCTGGTATGCATAAGACATTTGAAAGTTTAAGATCAGATGATAAAGTAGCGTTTCCCACATGAGTAATAGGTAAGGCATTACCATTTGGTATGCTAACAGTAGAATGATATTGTATGCGATTTGCATCATCTAGCATATCTTTTGATCCAACCATATGATCAGAAGCACCACTATCAATTATCCATGTATTGGAGTTGAAATTTTGCTTACCAGCACAATTGGCCAAGTTCAAGGAGTTGCCGTCTAAAAGCTGCATTAATTGATTGTATTGATTCATAGAAAGACCGGATATAGGTGAAGGGTCATCAATACTTGCTGAAGTGGTAGCTGCATGTGCCAAATATGGTCGATTTGTTAAAGTAGAAGGGTTATCATTGTTTGCTGTAGTATTCATCGTAATGGCCGCATGTGCTGTAAGAAACCGATTGCTTAATGTAACTCTGCTTATGTTTTGATTATTTCCATGTTTGTGCTTCCAATTAGAGGGATATCCAATTAGCTGAAAACATTCTTCTTTGGCGTGCTCATGATTATTGCAATGTTCGCACTTTTTCTGTGAACGACCAAAATTAAATCCTCTAGGATAACGAGCATCTGCTTTGACAGAAAGGGCAGTAGGTTCCAAGGACGGAATGCGAGTCATAGCCAAGGATCGTTGTTTTTCTTCATGAATTACTATAGCATACACTTTGCTCAATGATGGGAGAGGTTCAAAATTTAGGATTTGAGAGCGTACCATTTTGAAATTGTCATTCAATCCAAGAAGAAATTGGTGCACCTTCTCTTGTTCTCAAGTAGCCGCAAAATCCTTTTCAGCACCACAAGAACTTCATGGAATTGTGTCAAAAATCTGCAGTTCATCCCACAAAGCCTTGAACCTGTTATAGTATGGAACAACTGACTTGTTGTCTTGTTGAAGCATGTATAGATCCTTCTTGAGTTGATGTACACGAGTGGCGTTCCCTTGTGAGAAGCGTTCTTCTAGATCTAGCCATAATTCACAAGCTGTCTCAGCATAAGCTACATTGTCATGAAGATCACAAGAGAGTGCATTAAAAATCCATGAAATAACCATTGAGTTGCACTTTGTCCATGCCAAGTAGTCAGCAGAGGTTGAGTCTGGTTTGTTGAGATAGCCATCAATAAAGGCAATCTTATTTTTAGCATGGAGAGCATTCTGCATTGCTCTTCTCCAAATGGGATAATTGTCTCCATTTAGAACACACGTGACAAACACAGTTCTAAGATGATCGAAAGGTTGTAGGTAGTATTGGGAGTTTGAATCATGAAATTGTAATTGAGAGTCTCCTCTCGTAGATTGATTTGATGGTGTATTGGTGCTATTGGCCTCTGCCATGGTGCTCTGATACCATGAGAAATATACTAACTAGAAGAAAAGGCTCGCTAATTGTATTGAAATCAAACACTTAAAAATGGTACAATAGCTGTTACGTTATTCCTATACAAGGATTAGGGAGAAAAGTTAGAGATATATAGCCGTTGGTCCTATACATAATTGGTGGAGATAAATCGATAACAGACAGATATAGGGAGATAAAAGAGGAATGTACATCAATTATGATATACGTTAATAGTCGTTGTTGGCTCATTCTGGTGTTCCTTTTCGTTTTTGGTCCCATGCTTTCTTGGCTGCAGTATATCTTATTAATCAGCTTCCAACACCGGTGTTGCACAATCTAAGCCCTTTTTAGAACTTGTTTAGCAATCCTCCTAATTATGGGTTCCTTTGTGTTTTTAGCTGCACTATTTATCCTTTATTGCGTCCCTACAATACGCACAAATTTAATTTCAGGACAATAGCATGTCTGTTTCTGGGCTACTCTCACTGTCATCAAGGATATTTGTGTTTTGATCCTGAGGCTAATGGGGTTTATATCAGCAGGCATGCCAGGTTTGATGAAACTTGTTTTCTCTACAAAGAGTTAGCGCAACAACAGTCTCCTTCGTCCATTATTGACCCTGCTGCTGCTGCTACTGCTGACTCTGCTCCTTGGCTCGCAATCACCTATCCAGTCCCTATCTCATTTGTTCAACTTTCAGGCCAGGCACATGTTTATGCTCCTTTGGCTGTTGATCATTACTTGGATTCAACCTGTGGCCCATTCCAAACACCAAGCAGTCCATGTGGTAGACCCAGTGCCATTTCAAGCCTATGTGTCATGTCTCCTACCTTAGATGGCCCAATGCCAGCCCATAGGGACACACGTGTCGAGTCCAGTGCCACTCATGGCTCATGTGCTACAGGTAGTGATGCATGTAGGCTTGCTGTTGACCCATTACCCACTCGTGGGGGCCAACATGTTATGGTTCTTCGTCCTCATCCTAAAAAGAAGGAACTACATATTATTGTCCAGACACAGGCTCGCACCAGCGTCCTTGAAATTTCAGAACCCTCTTGCTTTTTCAAAGAAGTGAAGATTTCTGCCAGGAGGGCTGCCATGAGCGCTGAAATCACTGCTTTAATGAAGCATGGTACTTGGGATTTAGTTCCTCGACCGCCTAGAGCTAATGTTGTTGGGAATAAATGGGTTTACAAGCTCAAACATAATTCCGATGGATCAATTGCGTGTTGTAAGGCACGCTTGGTCGCTAAGGGGTATACTCAGCAGGAAGGAGTGGACTATACTGCCACTTTTAGTCCTGTTATCAAAGTCACAACCATACATATTGTCCTAGCTCTGTTTCACGTGGTTGGTGTCTCAATTAGTTGGACATCTCCAATACCTTCCTGAATGGCACTCTTACCAAAGCCATCTACATGGCCCAACCTCAGGGATTTGTTGATGCTCGTTTTCCATCTTATGTTTGCAAATTGCGCAAGTCAATCTACCGCCTTAAGCAGGCGCCTCGTGCTTGGTTTCACTGCTTGAGCACATACTTGGAAAGTATTGGTTTTGCAGGCTCACATACTGATTCCTCCTTATTTATTTACAATCATGATCGTGTTGTGCTATAGTTGCTAGTCTATGTTGATGATATTGTTATCACGGGTAGTAGCACTCAACGCATTCGGGAGTGTGTTGTAACACCCCATTCCCAACTGACATATGCATGTGCATCTATCGGATATACGTGTACATACCTGTCAGAAATGACATGTTAACTATTTCACTTTTACTGTACATAACATGGCATCATACACTAAATCATCAATCGCACATTTTCTAAACTCAAAATGTTATCACATTAATCAAAATCCATAATTTACATCATTTCATAAAACACAATACCATCCAAGGTTTACAACATTATCTGATGAGCTTAAACAACTCAGTATACACCAAATACAATAAACATAAAAATAGCTAAATCTTCAATCTCAGCTGACCGATCTCTAAGCCAAATCTGACTGTAACAGATGCACAAAATATGCTTCTACAGAGTCTTAGAAGCTAGGTCGTCTCTCTCTCGAACCTAAAAAGCAACGTTACAATTTTGATGAGTTTTACGAACTCAGTAGAGTAACCTTCCTCAATGGTTCACTTAAGTCATAAAATGAGATCAATTATAGCATGTAATCATACAGCTCAACTCCACTTAACAAGTATCAAATACTATCAGAGATAAATCATTTTTCAGATACACAGTTCAATCATATAACAAAATTCATACAACTTTGCAAATCATTCAATGAATTCAAATTATATGCGGATGCGACATGTATGAGACTCACATTTATTTTTATTTTGTTGTGACTGTGTGCTTTTACAGTATCCCAAATTATCGGGCTCAGTCAGTCAGTCAATGACTCATTGATCACAACAAGCCATAAGCTCGAACCATATATTTGCGGAAGCTTAAAGCTCATATCAGTAACAGTATCAATAGCCACATCAGTCATAACTCCTTTATATTACATTCATTGGAATGAAATGCATGCCACAATTCAATCATCAATTCAATCACTTTCATTTGCATGTAATATAACAGTACACCAATCACAATATCAATTACAATAACAGTCACAATAGTAGTGGTCATCGGACTAGGTCCGGCATTCAACCTTTTAGTTGAGAATCAGAAAATCATTTAGGTAGACACATTCAAATTCAACTAGCACTTTCAATATCATTCTCATGCATCAAAACTCCTCGGACAAATATTGTCTGGAATCCAGTACACAATCAACTCAACTCAGTACAATTCAATAAGATCGCAATACAGTTCAATAATGTACTAAACAATATGGTGAGGCCATCTTAGGTTACTCACAGTATGCTCCAAACAGTTATTGCCTTGATGTCCCAGCAATATCTAGATGTTGTCGTTCAATATGCTCCTCTATATATACAATACATACACATATCACAATATTGCACAATTTTGTATTCATTAATGCACATTCATGTATACTAACTATGAATAATGCATGTTCATAACAATTTCGGGTTTCTTATCATTTATTTTCTTACACAAGTCATTCGGATATCCACATTCCATTGATCAACTCAGATTTGATTAAAAATACACTTTTGGGTCCATTTTGCACAATTAATTTCATCATAAAATTGAAGGAATTTGGTAACACTTTCTTCTAACAAATTATTTTGCTATGTCTTAAGTCTCTATTGATACCAAGGTCACTCAATTTGGTTTATTATTCTATGAGTTATGCTCAACACACCACAGACTGTGCACATTTAAAATTTTGGTTAATGCATGATTATGCATTCAAGTTTTACAACCCATATCTCTCAATCCCCATATCCAAAAATTACAAACTTTATACAAATTTAAAGATAAGAGAATAATCTACAACTTTGGTGAAGACAACTTAGTCTAATTTGGCCTATATCAATACAGTTTATTCAATTACTACAGGACATGATTTCTGTCCCTGGTAGTGCTACTGCCTAAGCCAAGACTTGCTTTCAAACTCAATTTCAAGACCTTTAAGGATAGAATTCAAATTCAATTTCTTCTTAACCTTTGTAGGAAAATGTCTCTAGTTCAATTTAAAATAAAAATCATTTCATTTGGAAATCTACAGATCAAAATATAACTAAAATACCGAAAATTGTTCCACTATGTTTGTAGTTTGTAATAACACCAAAATTGTACAATTTGAGTCAATATACTGAAAGTTATATCCAAAAGAGTTCAGACTGTTTTTAAACTATAACAGAATTCCTAACTCTAATTCCAGCCATATTTTGAGATGCTTAGAGATAGAATTAACATTCGGCTTCTTCAGAAAAGTTGTAGAATTATGTCTCTAGTTTAATTTGAATTGAGAATCAACTTATTTAGAAATACACAGATCAAGTTATAATCAAAATACGAAGACGTGTTCAGTGAAAATTTTCCAATTCATAAGATTCTAGCACACTTCTTCACCAATATCTCATATATGTCATTCCAATTCAGGCATAATTCTCATACTACCAAACATATCACAAAGATCAAATTGTCACTTACTTGTTAGGCTTTCAATTCAGCTCAAACTTCAGATTAAATCAAGTCTCCATGCAAGAAAAATTCATCACAAACTTATGATGAAAACAGGTTGATTTTGGACAACAGGATGAAGGTAACTTTCAACTAGTTTTCTTATCTATTTTGTGCAAGGTAAAAAGCTAGTTTTGGTGCAACAATTTGGCTAGGGTTCAGGCAAATTAGAGAGGAGAAAGTTGGTGCAATTTCATGGAGAAAGGTGAAAAAGATAGCAGAAACATTGCTGCTGGAAATTTGCTCTATCAACATGCTAGGTGTCAACTTTACAGCACAACATTTGTCCTTACATTTGCCTAATCAAGATGCTGCCATTAATCCACTTTAGATGCTGCCATATGTCACCAATTAATCAGTCCATATGTCTCCTAATTGTTGGTCCACTAGTCACACAATAATTGATCCATTTGTCACTTAATTACTAGTCTATTTGTCACCAATTTACTACGCCAAATGTCACCCTATTTTAGGCTTAATCATCCAAATTTTTCATGTATCAATTTATCCGACAATTTGGCATTTGTCCTAGTCCAAATTTACCTCAAATTCACCAAAAATTTTGAAATAATACTAATGGTCTCCAAATAAATTTTTAACGCAAATAACTCACAATTCACATTTTAATCACATTTATAAATCAATCATACCCAGAAAATGTCAATGAATGCATGTACAATCATATTCATGTGCAAAATCAAAATTCTCATGTGTGGGCAAAAATGTGCAAAGCATGATATGTATTTTCTAATTTCTCATAATTCACTATTCTTGCCTTAACACGGGTAACGGGATGTTACATGTGTGACTAAAATCAAAGCTGAGTTTGAGTTACGCGATTTGGTCCTCTCACGTACTTCTTGGGCATTGAGGTTATTCGTTGGGGTGCTGATATTTTCTTATCTCAAAAGAAATATTTAATTGATCTTCTTCAACGCACACATATGCTCAGTGCCAAGGGTGTCAACACCCTAATGCCATGCACCAACCACTAAATATTCGCTCTAGGATGGAGATCCTTTGGATAATCCAGAGTTATATCGTACTACTGTGGGCTCTCTTCAATATGCCTGTCTCACAAGACTTGATATTTCCTTTTCTATGAATAAGTTGTGCCAATTTTTGTCTGCTTAGACGACGGTAAACTGGGAGGCTTGCAAACGGTTGCTTCGTTACATAAAGGCAACCACTGATCAAGGTTTTTTTTAAACCAAATCTTCCACTACTCAACTCCAGGCTTTCACTGATGCTGACTGGGCTGGTGGACAAGATGACAGGAGCTCTACTGGAGGATTTGCTATTTACATGGGCAGAAACTTAATCAGTTGGTCTTCCAAGAAGCAGCCAACAGTTGCTCGTTCGTCCACAGATGCTGAATATCGCTCCCTTGCCAATACCACAACTGAACTAATTTGGTTACGGTCGCTCCTCAAAGAATTGAACCAATTTGTTCCTCAACAGGCCATTCTTTGGTGTGACAATGTGGGGGCAACTTTCTTAGCACATAATGCGGTGTTTAAGGCTCAGACGAAACATATGGAGATCGATTTTCACTTTGTCCGCGAGCAAGTAAAGTCAGGCTTTTTATCCGTTTAGCATTGCGGCACCAAGGACCAGCTTGCTGATATCTTCACTAAGCTGTTATCATCCACTCGGTTTCAGGAACTTAAGTCCAAGCTCAGAGTTTCTTGCATCCACCCTAAGCTTGTGAGGGGCTGTTAGATGATAAGGATTATCCCGAGATACTAGTCCCATAACTAACCTTATCACAAGCAGTTAGCGCAACAACATATAGTTAACATAACAAACTTAGATGAGAAGATAGATTTAGATGAGAAGATAGATTTGTTACGTATTTCAAATGATGTACAAACTGTGTATAAATACACACACTACTGTTTAGTACGATTAAGCTTCAATAATACCAAAATGCTATTCTTGAGTTTTGACTGAGTGCAACGGCCCTTTGTTCCAGTTGCTATAAGTAGTTGGCTAATTGTTTATTTCTTGTCTAGTTTGAGGTTATATCAACTGTTCTTTTGGGTGTTCCTTAGTGTGTATGATGTTACATTGGTTTGTGAAATGACATACTTTAAATTTTCTCAACTTGCTATTATGCTGCTACTAATCATGTATCCTAAAGGCTCTGTTACTGCAGTATGATTTATGTTGACTCCCTTGTTTGCTTGAATGTGAATGAGTTTATACCATGAATGGGCAGATCAAAATTGGTGGGACCTGCAGGTCATACATTTGGAGCCGAT
>JANIJH010000225.1:1754709-1766469 GCA_024520975.1 Erythroxylum areolatum | reverse complement strand
TCAAAGTGCAACTAGATATGTGACTCTGCTCCTGATGATACTCATGATCGTGAGCAGCAGGTCAGTGGAGGCAAGATTAGTGGCTACTCCGAAGAAGATTAATAGCTGTTTACTTTTGCCAGAAGTTGGATATACCAAACCAAAACTGGTTAAGAGTCTATCCATGCCACAATCACCATCATTACCAAGCCTTATAAAGCCATAACTACAAAAGTTCGGTGTAGTTCCCGTTCTTAGAACTTATTTGCTAATTTTGCTTCTTCTTCTTTTTTAAGAGCAAAATACTCAAATTCTCATTCATGATGATAAAACTCAGTCAGAAACTGAGGAATAGAAACCCAAATTCGTAGATGCGCAATCGAATAGATGCTCGAGCTAAAGAATGAGCACGTCTATTAGCTTGCCTACGAATCCACCTATAAGAAATATTTGGTAACAATAATAACAAAGTCTTACAATCACAATTAACAGTACCCAACTCGAAAAGATCAAAGTCCGGTGACCTAAGTGTGAAAAATAAAATTTGAGATCCATAAAAATAGTGCCACCGCCTTCAAAGTGCTGCTACCTTAGAATTTGCAAGGATTGTCGAAGTGCTAGTGCTTCCGCAATTAAGGGATCCACACCACCAACATAATGACCAAAAAAAGCTCTAATAAACTCTCCCTCAGCGCTTTCCAACACTGCTCCAAATCCAAGCTTACCTTCATGATGAAATACTGATCCGTCAATGAAAAGTTGCGAACCGTTATTACTGCTGTCAGTTGGAGAAGAAGATGAAAAACGCTACAATAATCTACTTGTTGATAAAGAAGAAGCTGACGCAAATATCCTAGAATGATTCCAAAGCTCCAAGTAATTTAGAGCCTCCAAATGCGTTGTGTAGCAAGTTGTATTGTTGTGAGACCAAAGCATATTATTTCTTACCATCCAAATGTGTCTTGCATAAATCACAAATTTTTGGACCTGATTTTATTACCGCCCTTGAGTACCTACAAGAAGAAATTAATAAAAGAAAGGTTAGTGTCTTCCTCCACAAACCCACCTTGCCTCCAAACTCCACGAGCTTTACAACACAACACAAGAACATGATTCAAATCCTCCTCCTCACCCCACCATGGACAACCTAAATCCACCTCAACTCCTCTCCTCTTTAACCTCTCCTTGGTTGGTAAAATATTCCGCAAAGCACGCCACATAAACTCCTTATCCTTTGGTGAGATGTCTAACTGCCAAGGTTTCCCCCACCAATCTCCCTCAACTACCTCGCCACTCCCCCTAATCAAATGCCATGCTACATGATACCCCAATTTGACACTATATTTCTCTTTCTTATCCCAATGCCACAATAGATGATCTTCACAAGCATGTAAACTAAGAGGAATGCTAAGGATAGCCCTAAACTCCCTCAAACTAAACAAGCGCATGATTTTCTCCACATCTCAGTGCCTCTCTCCCTCCACCAACAACTCACTCACCCTTATATTGGGCACAATAAGGGCCCTACTATCGTCTATTACAAAATTATGATCAATAGGTAACCAAGGATATTTTTTAACCACTATACTCTCCCCATTCCTAACCCTCCACCTCACTCCCTATTTCAAAACCCCAATGGAAGCATGAATACTCCTCCAGATGTAACTAGGAGACCGCCCCAGAGAAGCCTCCAAAAAATCCCTTTTACGGAAATATTTTTCTTTGAAGATCTTAGCAAAAAGAGTATTGGGTTCCGTCATAAGACACCACTCTTATTTAGCTAACATGGCCAAATCGAAACAATGAAGATCACGAAAGTCCATACCGCCCAATTTCTTCCCACCACACATCCTATCCCAAGCTAACCAATGGACACTTCTCCTCCCATCCGCCTTATCACCTTACCAACATTTATTCATCCGCTTCTGCAAAGCATCACAAGTAGTAACGGGAATTTTGAACACACTCATACAATAAGAAAGAATGGCTTGGGCAACTGATTTAATAAGAATCTCCTTTCCTGCTCTCGAAAGGAATTAGCTAGACCAACCCCATCCTTTTTTCTAACCGATCCCGTAAGAAACCAAAAACTTGCTTCTTAGACCTCCCAATCAAAGATGGAAGCCCCAAATAATTACTGTCACCCAACGGATTAGAAATATTAAGAACATTAGAGATACCTCCTGTGACTTCTCTACTAAGATTGGGAAGAAAGAAAATTCCCAACTTAGTAAAATTGATAGACTGCCCAGAAGCCCTTTCATATTTTTGCAAAATATCTCTAATAACAACGACATTCACCACCGATCCCTCAAAAAAGAAGAAAGAGTCATCCGCAAAAAGGAGATGAGTGACACTAGGACAACCACATCTAGCTTTAACACCCTTCAACAACCCCACCCTACTAGCCTCATGAAACAAGAAAGAAAGGCCTTGCGCACATAACAAGAATAAATAAGGAGATAATGGACACCCCTACCTTAAGCCTCTACCCGGAATAATAAGCCCAATCTCATCCCCATTCAGTAAAACATAATATTTGACATTTGTCATGCACATCACAATCCAATCCACCCATTTACTCTAAAAACCCAAATGAATCATCATATTTTGCAAGAAGTCCCAATTAACTCTATCATAGGCTTTAGAAATATTAATTTTCAAAGCACAAGCCCCTATCTTATTATTTTTCCGACCCTTAATACTATGAAGCAACTCAAATGCAACTGCCACATTATCAGATATCAACCTCCTCGGGACAAATGCTGACTGACATTCATCAATCAAATTATGCAACAAAGCTTTAAGCCGATTAGCTAAAATTTTAGCTACTATTTTGTAAAGCACATTGCACAATGAAATAGGCCTATAGTCTTTCAAGCTCAAAGGATGATATGAGTATCGGTTAAATTATCCAGAAAAGTACCTGCATCCAACCACAGTATGCAAGCTTTCCACACATCCTCTCCTATCACATGCCAATATTTTTGATAAAAAGCTAGATTAAGTCCATCCGGTTCTAATGATTTATTTGGCTTCATAGCAAACACCGTTGTTTTCACTTCATCTAGAGTCACCGAGGCAGTAGGCAAATTATTTTGAGCCCCTCCTATTTGGGGCCAAACCAGATTGAGAATGTCTTCATCATTTGAGATCCCTCCTTCAAAAATCTTCCCAAAATAATCTTTAATTTCCCTTTCTAACTCAACTCTATCAATAACCACTCTTCCATCTTCTTTTTGTAACCTTTCAATCAAAACTTTCTTTTTACAGGCACAAACCGTTGCATGGAAAAACTTTGAGTTCCTATCACCATGTAACAACCACCTTTGCTTAGCATTCTGCCGGTTCCTGCACTCTTCTTTGTACAAAATAACATTCCACTCTTTTCAAAGCCTCTGAACCTTCCTATCGTCAAACACATTCCTCGTCGCCTCCAACAACTACTGTAAATGTTTCCATTTTTTCCAGAACGCAGAGTTATGCTCTCTGCCCCAACGTTTAATCTCTTCTATACACGTATCACAACTTTTCATAAAATCGGTAGCAGAGACAAGGTTCCATGAATTTTTAATTACCTGTTCCAAACTAGAATCCCCCAACCAACTGTTATCAAACGGAAACTTCCTATAATTTGCACCAACTAGCCTTCCATTCAAGCGAACCAAAATTGGAGAGTGATCAGAAACTAGGGCTACAACAGACTTAGAGACAACATTAAGGAAAAGGGATGACCAGCTTAAAGAAGTCATTGCTCTATCTAATTTTTCGCGACAAACCACCATGTTATCCCTCTTCTTTTCCCACGTATATCGATACCCTTCCCAAGGAACTTCGCTTAACCTATAATTTGAAATAACAACGGCAAAATCATTGATGAAATGTCTCTGAACAGCAGCACCACCCAACTTATCTTCTTCTGTCAATAAGTCGTTAAAATCTCATAAGCACAGCCAAGGCCCTGAGTCTCTACGCGACAAATCATTAAGCAAATCCCATGAAGCATGACGTCTAGAACTCTCAGGAAAGCTATAATAACCAGTCAGTCGCCAACTATAATTCTAGAAAATCACAGTAGCATCAATAAAATTACTCGAAAACACATCAACCTCATTCTTCCATAATAAACACAAACCCCCACACCTACCAATACAATTCACTGTAAAACAATTATCATAGCAAACCAAACGACAAACCTCCTCCATTTTATTTCTCTGCACTAGCGTCTCCATAAGAAAAACAATCATAGGTCTATAGGTAAAAAGGAGATCACTGAGTGCCCGTATCACGCCGTGGTTGCCTAACCCCCGGTAATTCCAGATTAAGATACTCATTGTCGTCGGCTATCCCGTCTCGCAAGATCAACCGTTTCATTATGCCCAGTCGCGAAAATAACTGAGTTAGAGCTCGATGTAGAATCCTTATTGTGCATGGAAACTGCATAAGCTGAGTTTTTAGTAACATGCTGTCATTTCTTGATGTCTTTGGGTTTGTTTAAAGGGTCATTTAATTCTCCCTCACAATCCATACTATTTCTAGGACTAGGTGAGATGCTCCCTAGTTGACCACTAAACAAATTATTATAAAAATCCCTTACCATAAAAGCCTGTTGATTCTCATCTACTACCCTTTTTGAACTTCCATCATTACCGTCAGATTCTGTGCTTTCCATATTACAGAGCCAACTGCTGGTAGGTTGTGTCCTCCGCTGAGGCATTGCTCGGAGAGATTCATACCATGCTGGAATTAGTTCCTCTAGTTTTTTGTACAATCACAATTCACTAAACTTATTGGTGTGACTGATAATACCATACAAATAACAAAACATTTTGAGCTTTTCATATCGGAACTTCACATAGAACATATCACCAGTATCTTCCACTAACCGTTTTCTTCTTTTTAAGGGCTTCCTGATATCTATCAACACTCGTAGTCGCATGTAAGACACCTTAACTTAATCTTGGGAAACTTTTGCATCATATTCCAGAAATTTCCCAACAAAATTACCCAATAGCTTTGCCATCTCGTGGGACATAAAACCCAGTTGGCAATCAGGCACTTGAACCCAATAAAGAGAATGGGTCAATGGGATTAACAACGGAACATCCTTTTCACCTATCTCCTTCCACACCAGCAAATGGTTATTAAAAACCCAAGGAGAACCCTCCTGAACTCGATCCAAATTGACTTGATTAAAAAAATGAAACAGCTAATGCTTGGCTCTCAGATCGCTAATGTCCACCCCTCCCAAAGGATGCAAAATATTGGCTAACGTGTTCCGCATGGGCTCAAAATGAATCTTGCTGTATGTCATAAACATGCCAACCATACAGAATTGAAAAGCAGCAGCCTAAGATTGGCTAGGACCAACAATTTTAATACAGTCATCTTCTTCATCAGATAAGGCTAATGATAAAAAATGGTCCTCCATAACACAGCCAACAGAAGTCAAAAAAGAAAAGAACGAGAATAAAGAAAAAGATAAAATGAAGAAGAGAGATGAGATCAGATCGTTCTAGGGTTGAAATATGTAGGGCGCATAGGGACGTGCATAAAGTAGAAGAGGAAAAACCCTAAAGTTTTCTAGTTTTGCTTTTCTTTTTCTGTTTTGTTATCGAATAAGATTATAAATATGTGTTACAATGTGACTAAGTAATGACTATATTTTATATACATATATATAAGATTATTAATATAATTAAGGGAGTTCTATTTTGTTTATATAACAATAGTGAAATAAATCTTAACCACTTATTGGACTTATTAGTTTAAAAGTTACTGATTTATACTTGTTCAGAATACATAAAGTTTTTCATCAAATTTTCAATTAGCACAAAGCGAGTTAAGAGAGGGAAATTAATTTTAAAAAATACAATAAATTTTCTTAGTTTCTATACATAATGACGTCTTCTATATCAGGTGCACGATATTATATTATAATTATATGTGATAATTATTTATTTAAGATCACAAAATTGTGAATATAATTTTTAATTTTATGTCATAAATATTATGCTTTTATAATAATGCCTAAAACTGATGTTTAACAAAATCATGCTTAACATTTAATTATTTATGCCAATGTTGATAAATTATCATTTAAAAGCCAAAAGTAAGAGAAACTTGAGCCTTATTTGTTAGCAATTTTTATATAACAAATTGTTGTGGGTTCAACCTCATTTTATGGACATTATTTTGAAGAAAACCACTAAATTTAGATTCCAAAAGTGTCAGTTGTCTTTATGAATGAAAAGGAATGAATTTCAGGCAGATTTCAGGCAGAAACCGATGAGTTTAAGTTGTTTTTAAAGTACATACCCATGCCTGAGAGGCACATGCCTGTATCAAAAATGGACAAAAATCCGTGTTAAGATTATGAGTAAAATTTTTTCCTCTAAAATTTTAAAGATAAGTTTAAGAGACAAAAGTTGTATAGGACAAAACACAAGATAATAGAAGAGTTTAAGAGTTTAAATAACTTTCATCAACTGCATCTTTGTAAAATTTTGATTTCTTGAATTTGTTTAGGAGTAGTATTAGTGCGTGCGTGCGTGTGTGTGTCAATTTGTACTAAATTCTAGAAATTAGATTAAGAAAGCTAGAAAAGTTTTAACTTTGATTATTTTATGAGGTATTCTTTGATTGAAATCTTAATGCTTCTATCTTGCTATTATCATATTTAGTGGATTTCATGTTGGTAAAATTATGTCTAATTGTTTCTTGTCATTATCTATATCATCTAAGTAGTTTGTTATTAATTAAGTGATCTCATTGATCGTGTGAGCATTATTGCTTAAAGTCTCAACAAGTGGTGTCAGAGCCATAAGAATAGAGAGTGGCAATAGCTCTATAATGAAGTTGACATGAACCAACTGCTCGATATGGAGACTTATGATGAAAGATCTCTAGTATTATAAGGATCTCTGTGATCCAATTTATGTGAAAAAAAGTGTAAAAGACAACTTCCCATCGAAGCTGGAGAAAAAGACATACAAAAAGTGGGAGAAGATGAAGCAAAAACCTTGAGAACTATTGGACATTGGATAGATATCAACATATCCCCAAAGACGAATCATTTTGAGCTATAGAAGAAGTTAGAAGAGTTGTTAAATTGAAGTTGAAGGCTGAGAAATCGGTGTGAGCTTCTCAATAATTTTTAGGACATCATCAACAAAGTTGATTATGATGAAGACCATCCTCAATGATAAACTACAAGCTTTGTTTCTGTTGAATTCTTTGCTGCATAATGAGAAATTTTTGGTTGTGAATATCAACAACTCCATTATGAATGATACGATTTCTTTCAATATGATCAAAGATGGCATGTTCAATGAAGAGCTAAGGAGGAAAAAGATTAGTGCCAATAATGCCCCAGCTCTTGGTAGAAAATAGAGAAAAAAAAGCAAGAGCGGAGGTTCCAAAAGGCAATGTAAGTCAAAAAAACAAGATGGAGTTGAGAGATAGTAAAAAGACCAAAATGTTTCACTGCTGCACCAAGCCAAGTCACATAGAAAAGTTCTGTTATAAATTGAAAAAGGACAAGAATAAGTTCTTTTCTGCTATAAATTGAAAAGAGACAAAAAGAAGTGAGATAACTAGAAGGATGGAGATGATAACAACACTAAGAAAATGACATTAAACACAAATGATGAAATGTTGTTGATTTGTGCGATTGGTGAGTGTAAATGACTTGTTAATGCAAGGGTGTCACATCATTGTGTTCCAAAGGAGTACTTCACCATCTACAACAATGGTGATTTTGAAAGTGTAAAGATGAGCAATCAGAGCTCCATCAGTATCATCGGCATAGGTGGCATTAAGGTTCAAACTGATGTTTTGTGTGTGTTGATCTTGTTAGGTGTACGATACATTCTAGACTTGTGTCTAAATTTGTAGTTTGTGAATGTGCTTGACTACCAGGGATACCGACATACTTTTGGTGATGACAGGTGTGAATTGTCTGAAGGAGCATTAATAGTTAGTCGTCGTTTAATATGTTGCACTCTATAAAATACACACTTAAAAGTATATGTTGGATAATTACATGTCGTTCAAGAAAACACTTCATAAAATTTGTGGCACTAGAGATTAAGACACGTTAATGAGAAGGAGATTAAATTATTAGCTAGAAGATCACTTATTCCTGTGAAGACTATGATTTCTCTTAACCTCGATAATTTTGGGGAAAAGATAGAGTATGCTTTGAAGATGCTTTTACGATAATAGAGGGAATAAGCAAGTGGAATACGAGTAATGAACGAACGAAGCGTGTGGGTGAACTAGATGTAATGAGAGCGTCAGATAGAATGATTCTCTTATTCCATTTTGTGCTTCATTCTCTATAATGATCTTTTGGAAGATATACTTATAGTAGACGCATCGATAGGCTAAGGGCCCTTAAGGGTAGGCTTGTATCAGTAGAGATAGTTCCAAGAATTTCTCAATTCCTTTTCATTTGTTGCTAGAAAACAACGTCGAACGTTTTTGCACAAGAAGTCTACAAGGAAAAAGACGAAGTTGAAGTTGGTATATTGGTAGTGATGTCACCTGTATCCAAATTTAAAAAGAAACCTAATTATTGCAATACAAATTATTGTAGTTGTGAAAAATAGGGATCGTTCTCATAAGAAAATTTTAAAGGTAAAGAGTGTACGAGTTCAAAACTAAAATAAAGTAACGGGGGGTCGGCGAGGGGGTTTCAATTCACAAGATTTTAGAAAAAGATGACAAAATTGGAAATTAAAAAAAGTAATTGGATATGAAAATTTAATAGACAAATCTTAGTTTTGGGTCACCGATGTTATCACACTAAAATGGATCCTTGATATAAAATTCAATTCATCAACAAACATTCATTGGGTGATGTTTCCTCTTAAGTGTAAATGAATAGAAATTTGTATTCTAAACATTCTTGTTAATTAACAACTTTAGATACGATCTTAAGTTCAATTGAGTAATAGCTTTAAGAACTAAGAAACCTGTTAGAATATATTTTATATATTCTTTATTTAGTTTTGCCATTTTGAATTAGACATATAAGAAAATTAAAATTATTATATGGATTGATGAAGATGGGTGGAGATTGTGTTTTAATAAAAGTTCAAATCATACACGTGGATATGCAGCAGATGTGGAGATTGTATTTTAATTGAAGTCTATCTAAAACATGCATCTAGAGATTGAGTTTTAATTGATGTCTATCTCTAGCGTGAATCTCTTATGTGGTATAGTAGCTGCAGTGGTACGTGCGTGAGTCCTGTGAGCGGCATAGGAACAATATGCATTAATTGTCAATAAAACAAAGGCTGTGGTGGTGTGAGTTAGGGATTTTTTATTGAATAAAACACTGCGGCATTAAGGAAGACGTGGGTGTGCAGCAGTGAGTGGAGTATGTGCTGCGTTAATTGTCAATGAAATACGACTACACCATGATATGTTAAGTGAGCTGAATATACGAATATGTGTTAGAGACAAAAGTATTTGTGCAGTGAGTGGAGTGATGGCACATTGAGTGTGTCTTCATAGGTGGGTCCATAGGTGGGTCTTTACATATAGTAGAAGTGGATCTCATAAGTGAGTATCATTGAGTAAGCAGTAGCTTACGTGATTTTTGGGTTAGAAGATAAACTGAAATTGGTTGGTGGACATGTTTAGGATTTATATGTTCTTGATTTAAATGGGTTGCTTGTCGTAGGCCATAGGCATAAAACATTGAAGGGTAGAACAATTAGGAGATAAGTTGAATTAAGTTTGTGTTTGGTGAAGATATCTTTGTTTGCATGTTTGGGCAGCAACGATTATTAATTGATTTCCTTATGAGCTGCGTATACTTTAGTTGGTGAATGTGTTATCGGTGCATCTGTGGTTTCATGTTGGTGTTTATGTGAATTAGCCTATTGTTATTGTGACGACTTCCAGATCTATTTCAGTGGAGCGGAACTCATCGAAAAGTTATTCTTTTCTATCTCAAGTATATTATCGTTTTTGTTTTTAGTTATTTCAATCACTTGAGTTGTTCATTTAATTATCTTTATTATCAAACAGTGTGTGAAAATCCTCTGTCGAGGTTAGTACGAGGTAGTCGTACTACTAGGTGTGAAATTCTTTCACAGGAAGTGAGGTTGAGAGATAGTGTCAAGAGTTGAGTGGTGTCGGCTTAGTAAAGCCTTGGGTAAATCTATTATACTTTCATGAAAATATTAAGCTGGGTGAGTGCCCTGCAGATGTAGGCAAGGTGTGTTGAACTACATTATCAAATTTCTGATGTTTTTATTATTTCGATTTTGTTTGTTTTTATTTTGTTGGTACCAAACAAAAATTGTGGAAAGTTTGCGAAATAATTAACCCCTTTCAGTTTTTCAAAACTGATGAACAAGACAATGCATGTATAACATGCATTTAATCGAGATGAGTTTTTTCTTAGAATTTCCAACTCTAATGTAAAGATGGTAATCTTAATTGTCTCTCGTAATTAGCAAAACTGAATGTCATATTTTACTAATATGGCTATTAAATGAATCAATTCCTAGTTGCGCACTTAGAAATCAATTAATCCAATTATAAAAGGCAATTTGGAAGACACTCAATGTTCATCAACAAAGCAAACTTTATTGGAACATCTCACACATAATAGATGATAACATGGCTTCCCTCAACCAAAAAAAGAAATTTAGTTTT
Source organism: Erythroxylum areolatum (assembly GCA_024520975.1). Taxonomy (NCBI): domain Eukaryota; kingdom Viridiplantae; phylum Streptophyta; class Magnoliopsida; order Malpighiales; family Erythroxylaceae; genus Erythroxylum; species Erythroxylum areolatum. Next base: position 1,755,813 of record JANIJH010000225.1, on the reverse strand, counting down.
CATAATGAAAGTGAAAAATAAAGAAATAGACAATGAAAAGTCTCCATCCCTAGTCTTTTCCTAGAAAATCCAAAAATTCTTAGAAAAATACTTCAAAAATGTCAACTACTCAACTAAAAAATCTGCAGAAAATGTAAAACTATCCTAACACTAAAGACTGCGTGAACAATAGAAGTTCCCTCCTTTATGCTTTTCGATCCCGGCTCTTTCCCCTTTTTTGTGATCTTCAGTAGATAATCTATCTCCCATATTTAGGTAGTCGATCCCCATCAATAAGGATGCAATCCGATTCTAAAAATCATAAAATTCTAAAGTGGATCGGATCTGCATTTAAAGACAGATCTTACAGATAGTTTTTGTCCTTAAAAGTGCCCACACTTAATCACTGAATTTTCTGCTAGTCTTGAGAATTCAAATTATCTTGACCTTCCTAGCATTCTTTTGATTTAATTTTATCTTTGAAGTGTTGAAAGTGATCTAAGAACAATTAAGAGAACTTCCATTAATTTTGAATAATAATTTCAACACATTAAAAAAGTTAAATATAAAATAAGTACAAAATGATAACTTAACATATATTCCGACGTATGTAGTTTCATAGAATTTAAAGAATTAATTAGTTTACTATAACTTTAATTTAAATTTAGAGATGAAAATTCTCCAACTTTTTTCTAGATTATAGGCTATCGTTTTATTGAATTAAGTATGCAAAACCGCACAAAAGAGAGACGATAGCCTTTAATTTTACGAACTATTTAGTTAAACAGATAAATGAAATTTAGATTATATCGTTTACGTGTTTACCAAGTAACTTGTTCAGTCTTCAACTCTTATCTTTTTGACATAAAATTAAAATATATTAGACTGATGAACTTTTCGTAGAAGCCGACAGACATTTTCAGCCTTCACAGTTCACACTGCTCTATACATATATAAAGAGCACCTTACAAGGACCATAAAACACTTCCCCTTAATTCTTTTTGATTTTCCATCTACATATATCAGATGGAAAATCAAAGATATGTGCCTGTGATTCTCATAATACTGGTGATTGCAGGCTGTAGGTCAGTGGAGACTAGAGCAACGACCACCCGAGAAAAGATG
>JANIJH010000225.1:1661521-1678605 GCA_024520975.1 Erythroxylum areolatum | reverse complement strand
TTAGAATTAGGACTCTTATATACCATAGTTAGGGCTATAAAAGGGAGGGTTAACATATGTTTTAGGCAGCCCAAAACATTATTATTTCTAATAAAACTTCTGCAGAAATTCTTTTGCGATAATTGTCTTTTTCTTGTTTATTAAATCCTAAGTTTTATGCTTGAATTTGGTTCTGAGATTAACCTAAAATCTCTACCTAATTACTTTCGCTGTGTCACTGAAGGACTTGTTTTTCTTGCACTTTGAGCGTTTAATTAATTGAAGGATGACAGGACATCCTCATTTACATGGGAATCTAAGCCAACCAAGCTCCAAAAGCTTGTTAATCTTACCTATTAGGCTCTGTTTTTCTCTAAGGCTTAAGCGATAACTTGATCTGTCAAAATGTATAGGTTGAAGCTTGGAGATTTTATTGAGTGGGGGCAGATCGTATGGATAATTTTTTATATACTAAAACCAGTTTGTTAATGGGGCAAAACAAAATGGTTTTTCATGTTATCAGTTGCTTGTCCCTGCTGAAACCTACTTAGGATGAAATCTTTATCCTCATTCTTTTAATCTTTTCTCCATATTCCATCTATATTGAGAGAGAGATTAGCTGAATCTATCACAATTCTTTATTTTATTTATTTTTGAAACATTCTCCTGGTTTTACTGCTGTGCTGTATACTGTGAATAATATGCTTATCACTCTGTATGTTTAATCGTAATTATACTTTACAGTCAGATACGTGCGAAACATGAGATGTGAGAGAAGCTTAGCCTCCCACTTTCGTGGAAATTACCTTAAATTTACTAATTCTGTGCTTGAATGATGTTTACTTTGTGTTTTGCAGGCCAAGAGAGATTTAAATGATCTCGAAAATGCCATTATTGGTGCTTTTTCTGGTAAATATTAGCAAGAAAACATTCAGTCACATGTTTTTCTGAAGTATTTATATTGTCCGGATTATAAGTGCTATTTGATAGCTTGGTCATAGAATAGGAAATGGGAGAGGGTTTAACAGTCGAGGATCAGCCTCGGCTAAACCAGGATTTGCTACTTACATAAGTATTTAAAGGATAGTAACTACATTATCTTTGCACTGAAACTCTATAGTGGACTGACTGGATGACATGGTGTGCTTGTATTAAGCTATACGACGATACTTTTAAGCCTTTGGTCCTGCTGAATGCTACTCTACAACTGCTTGAGCAAATGACTTGATTGATAAACTATTTTTACAGCATTCCACATGTTAGTTTTTCTGATTCATTCACCTCTAATTAATTCTTAATAGGTGCATTAACTGGAGCCATAACCACTCCTCTTGACGTGATTAAGACAAGGCTCATGGTTCAGGTGTGCTTATTCTTTGTGTCCCCGTTCTTTGATCTTGGGCCATTACTTAAACATTTTTCTTTGATGCTTTAAGGGTTTAGCTAATCAGTACAAAGGGATCTTTGATTGTGTTCAAGCTGTTGTTAGTGAAGAAGGTCCTACTGCCCTCCTAAAGGTGCATATTCAACATTTGCTGATTCATACTGTATAAGCAACAGTTGTGCATACAAATGTAATCTGAAATAGTTTCATTAATTTCCTTTGTGTTTTGACATGATTGCTATGTAAACAAATAATCTCTCAATCAGGCAGAAGTTTTTCTTTTCCTGATATGCTATCCATGTTCAACAAATGCAGGGCATAGGACCAAGAGTGCTGTGGATAGGCATTGGTGGTTCAATCTTTTTCGGGGTGTTAGAAAGTACAAAGCGATTTCTTGCTCAGAGACGTCCCGTGAAGTCTCAGAATCCAAAGCAGTAGTAAGATTAGACGAACATACAGCAGGTTTGCTCTCCAGGTAGCATAAAATTTTACAACCTTGAGTTCAATGGAAAGTTAGCCAAGTTCAAGCTGCTACCCAGCTTGAGTGCTATTGCTAACTTGTAGGAACATAACAAGGATTGGGATTTGATCAAGTACCCTTTGGACAAGCACTGTCAAATAACTGGGGAGTTATGTCTGTGAATCTTCCCATAGATGTTGAATGATTCAACGCCATTGTTTGTAGTTGACAACAGATGTAGTTCATATCTGTGGAGAGCTTTCTGTGCTGTACCAAGCTTGCCTGTAGCTGAACTTTTAGTAGGAAGCCAATTTTTTGGTAAAATGAAATCATTTATTTCTTGTTTCAATTAGTTTCATTCGTTTAAAAGGAAATAATATTTCCTTAAGAAACTAATCCTTTGAATTTGAGTTATAAAAAATTATATCAATATTTTAATTTATAATTATTGCTAAATATTTATTTTAAATTAATTAATATTTATATATAATATTATACTATTTAAATATTATCAAAATTATGAAAGTTTGTCGTATAGATTTGATTTTTCTTTAAAATTTTGAACTATATTTTAGTTAAGCCTAGTCCCAATACTATTTTCACTCGTCCTTCACGGTCAACTAAGTCAACGGCGAAGATCCTTGAAATGGGTGTAAAGCACTACCATCCGGTGCAGAGACGCACTAAAGTTCCTCATGCTCTGAGGTGAAGTATCCAAGGCAAATAAACAGAGAGGAAACTATTCCTACTATATACGAGCCATAATAAATTCAAAATGCCTAAATTTTAACTTGATATCTATTTTTAAAAGCTATTTTAACTTAATAATTTACATTTTAAAATTCGTATAAACTTGAACAACACTTCATTTTCTTTAGTTTTTGACTGATGTAACGTGTTTATCAAATAATACGGATGTTCATTTGTTAATCACAATAAAAATTAGTTAGTGGAGTCAATAAATTTTAAAAATTTAAGAAATTAAAATTTTTTAAAAAGTTAAGTGCTTTCATTATTATAAGATGATATAACTTTTTGTCACAAAATGGCATGTTCTTAGGATTACATGTGCTAATGTCTAACCTTATATCATACCAAGTATAATTACCTTGTTGGAAAACTTAAACATGGTAACTTGTAATGGCAAACATTGGTAATAATGTCAAAGACTTTTATATCACAAAAGGGACAAAACCCCCTTCACTTTAGGGTAGGCCCTCGTGAATCATATCATCATCAAATATAAACCCTAATGATGTCCATAAACCCAAAAGGAAAAAAAAGAAAGAAAAAGGGTAAAGATTTGATTTTTTTGTTGTTGTCCCCAATCATTTGTTAGACCCTGCCAAATGCCACCAAAGTAGTGACTTTGCAATTGGTAGGTAATTATTTTGGCACACCAAGGGGTCAATTTGAAATCCTCCTAGGGTTTCTTTCATTTGGGGTTAAGAGGTAATCAAGATTGATGCATGATCAATCTAACATCATATCATGTAGCTTGCAAATCAACCAATTCTGTATTGCATCAGCCCTAGTGTGGCAATCTTACATCATGTTATATTTGATACAGGAAAACCATTAGGGTTAATAAACAGGCACATCAACTTTTATACTCAACTGATTAAGTATAAATGAATAATATGTCTAATTAGATTCAAATTATAAAAAAGTTTAAAGTTTAAATATGATTAAATATATTTTATAATTAATTTAATTTTAAAAAAATTAAATATAAATACAACAACTCAATAAAAGTCTTGCTAAATGTAGGGTTTGAGGAGATGCAGAAGTATGCAGTCTTATTTCTAATTGATAGAGAGACTATTTCTAATAGACCCATAATATATATACATACATATATATATATATATATATATAGAGAGAGAGAGAGAGAGAGAGAGAGGTAAAAACTATTACAAAAAATGTTTAGACTATGTAAAGAAATGCTTAGACTAAATAACTAAGAAGAAAAATTACACATAAAAAGATAAAACTAAATATAAGACATAGAAAAATTTGAAAAGAAAAAAACTTATCCCATATTTTAATACGCTAAAATTTTCTATTGAGGATCACATCTTTGGTAAATTTCAACAGAGTCATATTATTCTTGATTACCTACTCCTAAGTCTTCTTAAATCTTCATTTTTTTCTCTTATAATATTTAATTACAATCTTCTCATATCTTCTTACTAGAATGTCATGATGTCTTCTCTTGATATGTCCGAACTACTCAAGTCTTGTCTCTTTTAAATTTTCATTAATATTAATCATCTTTAATTTGTCTCTTACCATTAAATTTTTTAATTTCTCTCTTCTAATAAAGTTGCACACTCAACAAAATATTCTCATTTATGCCACATTAACTTATGGTGTGCACCTGTTTGTTGGGTCAAAATTCTAACTTGTAGAACATGATCGACCTAAGCATTACACGATATAATTTACTTTTAATTTTCAGTGATATCTTCTTATTACATAAAATTCTTGGTGTGACAAGAAAATATAACTTAAGCTCAAAAGTAAATGGAATTAGGGTGGTTAAAAAATATTTAACATGCCTACACAAGTAAGCGTAAATGGTCTACTTTATTTTAGAGTAATTTAGTAATTTGAGTTAAGTTCATAATTTTTATAGGACATGTAATAATTAAGTCACTTGGAGATTTACTCTTAGAGTTCAGGAAAGATGAAATTGTGTTAAAAACTTGCTTTAACATAAAACATAAAAACATTTTTTCCGGCATAGCAAGTGAGCATGCAAGTGGCGGTCAAACCATTGCAGGTACTGAATCAGAAAGCTCCAGGAAGAGTACACACACTCCTGAGAGCTCACGCCCCACCAATGACACAAAGTACGGCCATGGTCACCTTAAGTGTCTAGACTCGGATAATGAGGTGAACACTGAACGCCGTATGTTCACGTCGGTAAAAATAACGTGGATGAGATTTAATGGGATAAGAAAGAAATATCACGCGGTTGACATCATGCCTGAGACCTGACAGGCACATCCGCCGTAGCAGTATCAAAACATATCTATCCCTTCATCAGACCCCAAATCTCTTCCTAAATTCCCATCCAAACGTTACTTTTTCTTTTTTTTACCAATTCCAACACGACCATGATTCTTTTGATGTGATGTTTCTGCCTTGTTTCGTGCTTTCTTTTATTGTATGAAAAACCTGGAATCTGAAACCAAGTTTTAAGATTGTGAATTAGTGAATTAGTTAGGTTCAGTGAGTTGAGTCTGGACTCCTGGCTACTGAAACTCGCAAGGTTTCATTTCCAGGAGGCTTCGAGATTTATATGGACCTACAACATCTGCATAATATTGAAAAGCAACAGCAATAATTTTACTTCATCTTCTTACAACTACAACATCACTTGTGATGAGACAATTCTTGTTGCTTGTTTAACATTCTTTCATATAAGATGATTTAACTTCTTCTTCTTCTTCCCTTTTTAGTTTTAAGTTGCTGCAACTAGTTAAGAAGAGGATAAAACATCTGGCAAATGGAGGTAACAAGAAGCTTGGAAAGGTAAAGAACATGACTGAACACCACAGTGGTCACACACTCGCGCACTCAAGCCACGTGAAACTACAGCAGAAGTTCTGCTCTACCATGTAACTATAACTAGTAATCATGTCCACTGAGAATTAATACAGACTACAGAGTCTCCTGTCACTGCGTGTGTGTGTTCGTTCAGAAAGCGAGGGAGATGGAGGGAGAGGAAGGGGGGCTGGTCGTATCAGGACAACTTCAAGTCTCAGAAAATGGCATATGTCCGAAGAGAAATTTAGGGCAGAGAAGAGAAGGAATCGAACATTTTACAGGACATCAGCAGAAAGATACAGGGATTGAGACGTGGTGTAATCATTCCACACAGTTCAAAAGATGATCTGATAATTCATAATCCTGGATACTCACCATGTTCCATGTCTCCAATTGGTGTTATCCTATCCATTTTATTTAATTTTTAAAAATAAAAGAAGTGACTACTTGCTTCCTAAAATATTTACAATTACATGAATATTGGTATTTTTCTCATGTGTAATAATTGTACTTAATTAATACAACTCAAAATTTAAATATCATATAATACCCAATTCAAAGAGTAAATTGATTTTTATTAAGAATAAAAATAATTATAACACAGATACATGTTTTATGTCAATTAATACAAAATTTTAAAAAATTAAAAAAACTCAAATATAGAATTTTATGTGAGAAAACACATCTTAAAAATTCATTTATTTTTTATCAAAAATATTAAATAAAATTTATGATACATTGCAAATCCTATTTATTATCAATACAAAAAAAATTTAAAAAGAAAGAAAGAAAATCTAAGTGGCATAATGACCACCTATAAACATAGAGACAAAAGCCAAATGATGAAGGTGGGCATACCCCATAACCCTATCTCCAAGCTCAAGGGCCCCAAAGTGGAAGAAAGTGTAGAGATACATATTAAATGACATTTTAAACATTAAAAAAAAAAGACAATAATTACTGTAGGTGATGGAAGACATTATTACCAAAGTATACGTACTGTTGTGACATCATGGCCACGTTATGTGAACGCAAGCTAAATTCCTCAATACCCTTCTCTAATTAATTATAATTTTAAAAAAATTAAGACCGACCATCAAATTAAGAATATTTGATTTTTCAATATGTACTTTTTATTATTTTTTAAAATTTTTCAAAATTAAAAATTTTAAAAATAGTTAAAAATATCCTTTTATTATGAAATTTACTAATTTCATATTATCTTGTAAAAAGCTACTCTTGTGACAACTGCTCAAGTAAAATTGGCTTATACTATGTTAGCTTTTTAGAGTATTTTTATGTATAAGGAGTAGCCTTTTCTTTTTGGCTCAACCACCGAACATAATTAAAGAAGCAAAAAAGTAGTATTAGATTAATAGGTCGCATGTCGTTTTCTACATTTGCAACGAATAACGACACTGGTTTTTAAATAAATTAAATCAATTTCAATGAAGAATTAAAATTAATTATCCTATTTTATTGCTTTCTCAATCATCAATGAGAACTATGATTTTTGAGTGTTAGTTATTTAAATACAATAATTAGATTATAGCAGTCATTAAAAAGTATAATAATTATCACCAGGGATAGATTCATAAATTTTTTTAAGTAGGAATAAAATTTTATTTTTAAAAGAAATATTTTTCAATGGAAGCAAAATTTTATTTTTTTATAGAATCAAAACTTAAAATAATAATTTTTATATAAATTTTTTAGAGACAGTCGGAGTAAGTGGTACTCTCACTTACCCCTAATATAAATCCGTCCCTGATTACCACGTATGTCATGCTTTTGATGCATAATGTTTCATATTATAAGTCAATAATTAATGTAACCCTAAACCTAGAACAACTAATTTGAGTTTGTAATTAGTTGTTAGAGACTTGATTTGCTCTTACTAACTATATTTTCACCGATGACCTCAATCATTTTAGTTTAAGTTAAACTTTATTAAGATGAAGTACAACAACAAAAAACATAATTAAAGAGTAAAAAGATAATATAATCTTAGTCGATGCCTAAGATAGAGCAAACAATATGATGAGAACCAAAAAGACCCACAAAGCGTAAAATGATAATGAAGTTATATTAGAAATTAGTTACTCTCTTTGATTGGATGAGATATGAAAAGAACATTATAGGGTTGGTTTGGAATTTGTGAAATGATGATGTGGGGTTCAAAAGAGTGTGTTGCAGGTAGATCTTAGCATTAGTTGTAGTATAGTATAATTTAAAATGAGAAATTTTAAAAAGAAAAAGGTCAGAAGCTTTTATGCTCTGCAAAAAGTCAAATAGGGGATTCAGATTGAAAGATTTGCACTCAAGATTCATCATCATTGCACTCTGATATTTCTTTCTTACTTTTAGGCTCTCGAGATAAACCCTAAAAGAATTGAAAGGAAAAGGTAAAAATAAACCCTATGACCTAGGTATGTAATATATATAGTGCTATTAATTTGTTTTTAAGTATGTTAATTTTGAGGAAATACACAAATTAGTAAAAACCAATATTAGTAATAAATTTTAATTTAACCTTTTAAGGATTATTGGCTTTTTTAAAACTCTTCAATATAAATGTGTTTATACAAATTGTTAATGGCAAGACAATTTGGAATTTTTTCTTTTAAATAAAATTTTTTCACCTATTTATTAAAGGTCGTTAAGGAGAGTTCTTTAAAGAGTCTCTACATCCTTTGGAGATCGAAATTAATTTTTAAATAATAATTTGATTAAATTACATAATTTCTTTAATATTTAACTAAAATGAACATATTTTCCTAATTTCAAATCTTATGATTGATAAGGATATCTTTCCACTAGTTTCAAATCTCTTGTATATCTGTTATTTAGTGTAACTGATCTTATACTTTTCCTTTATCCTTTAAATTTACAGTACCTTAATACATGTATATAATGCGCACTATCAATAATATACCGTAAGCTTATTTTTGCCAATCAATATCTTATCATGGTACCAAGCCAACACTGACTTAATTGCTTCCTTCTTGTTCCTTTTTTTTTTCTCCTCTGCTACATTCTTTCTCTTGTCCCCTGTGGCCACCAATTCTAGCACTATTCAACTTGCCTCTACAGTCTTCTCTACGCCAAACTCATCTAGCATTGCCCATCAACTATCTATTACATTAAACTCCACCAATTATCTATTGTAGCAAACACAATTGCTACCTCTCATACACAATTATAATCTAGCTCATCATATTGATAGCTCCGTGCAGCCTGCCCCTCAGTTTCTCAACAAACAACTCAATCCAGTTTAGCAGCGGTCGTTTCGTCAAAGCTAGCTTGTTCTCAACTGAATTATTGACTTCATGACCGAGTCCTTTGTATCTCAAATTGTTGGCTCCTTCATTGCTCTTGAGGCCTGGCAAAAGCTTTAATCTACCTATGCCTTTGGTTCTAAGGCTCAAGTTCGAATACTAAAGAAAAACTTTTACCGTTTGGAGAAGAAGAATGAATCGGTCACAGACTACTTTCAAAGGGCCAAACACATCTTTGATCAACTGACCGCTCTCAAACATCTCGGTTCCTGAAGATGACTTAATACAAGTAATCACCAAAGGTTTGGACTCCTTTTACTGACCCTTTGTCAGTTCCCTTGAGAATCGCCTAGATTCTGTTTCTGCTGATGACTTGTATGGTTTGCTGTTGAGTGAAGAACTTCATCTTACTCATTACTCTTTCTCTAACATCAATGAATCTATCCCGCCTACAGCTTAGGCCATTCAGACCACGTCTTCTTCATCCAATCGAAATCCCTTTATGTATAGGAGAGGCGGTCGTGGCTAAGAGCAAGGCCGCCAGTAGCAGCTTCAGTCTTTTCCTCACTCAGATCTCCCCCCTATCTACCTGTCTTCCACTGATCGTGTCCTCACCTGCTACAATTACAATGGGATGGGTCATTACCCTCACCGATGTCCTTCTCCTCGCCAGCGGACAGATGCTCCCCCTCTATTGCCCACCTGCTGCCCACCTAGCCCCTTCACAATAGTCTCATCCCCAACAATGGCTATTGGATTCTGGAGCTTCTCATCATCTCACTACCGATGTGGATAATCTTGCCCTTCATTATGATTATAATGACCTTGCGGAAGTTAAGATCAGCAATGGTAAAACCTTACCAATCACTCATATTAGCTCCTCAAATTTTTCTTCTGACCATTCTTGTTTCTTTCAGTTGGATAACATTTTATATGTTCCTTATATTTCTGCTAATCTTCTATCTGTTTCTAACTTTGCTAAATCTATCAATGTTTCTCTTAAATTTTTTTCCAAATCACTTTGAAATCAAGGATATCTCCATGAAAGCATTGCTCCATTCAGGTCGGACTAACAGTGGCTTATACTCCATCTCCCTTGCACCTTCAACTGTTGGTCCGAATGCTCCTCAAGTTCACTCGGCTTCTCTTTCTAATTGGTATGCTCGTTTAGGCCATGCTGCTCCTCGTGTTGTTAGTCAGGCTTTAGTTTCCAGTTCCATAAAATTTTGTAATAGTGATTTCCATCATTTGTGTCATGCGTGTAGTCTTAGCAAAATTCATAAATTACCTTTCCCTTTATCTAGTTCTCGTGTTAATGGACCGTCAGATCTTATTTGTTCAGATTTATGGAGACCTTCTCTTGTTGCATCTTTTGATAATAACAAATATTATGTGCTCTTCTTTGATCACTTCAATAAATAATCTTGGATTTACTTCATCAAACTCAATTCTGAAGTGCTAGATGTATTTATCAAATTCCAACACCTTGTTGAACGTTTCTTTAATTGCAAGACTAAAGTGTTTCAAGCAGATTGGGTAGGTGAATTTCAAAGTCTCACCACACACCTTCTTCAACATGGAATTTCTCAACGCAACTCATGTCCCAAAACTCCTTAGCAAGATGGTTATGTCGAACGCAAGCATCGCCATACTGTTGAGACTGGTCTTGCCTTGCTCACTTCCACTTTAATTTTGAAACAATTCTGGCAATATGCTTTTGACACTGCAGTTTATCTAATTAATAGACTGCCTACTTCTCTTCTCTCAATTAAATCTCGATATCAAGTTTTATTTTAATTCTTATCTAATTATCATAAACTTAAATTTTTTGGTTGTCTATGCTATCCCTGGTTTAAACCTTATACTCACGATAAACTGCCACCAAATCTGCTTCTCGTGTCTTTTGGGTTACAATAAATTTCATAAGGGTTATTATTGCTCAAATCTAGCCACAAATATCATTATTGTCTCACGTCATGTTTTGTTTGACAAGCAGGTTTTTCATTTCAAAAGCACGAGATGATAACTAGCTCCAATTCCTCTCCAGCTACTATCTTCTTACCGTCCCAACACCACGGCACCTCACCCCTTGCATCTTGTCCATCAACCTCACATGCTACTTCGGCATCTGTTTCACAACACCAACTTCCCTTGCATCCAGAACCAAGTTCTCCTCCTTATCTTGTTCTCTCGACAGCATTTACTCTTCCAAACTGATCTCAACTACACCCACCATTGAGTTTTTCTCCTCCACCTGTTCTCGCGCCAACCTACCTCTCATATGTCACCACATCCGTTGCCTTCCTCAACCTCACCTCAACAGCCTACCTCCTCTACACCATCCAACACTGATGGCTTATCACTAGTTGTTGACCTCAACAAATATCCCACTTTTACTGTACCTCCTTCTCCTCATACTATCTGAATCAAGGTCCATCCTATGTTGACTCATCTTCAAACAAACTCCTTGAAGCCTAAGATCTTTCATGCTGCTGTTGATGATAATTCTGAACCTACACCAATAAAGTTCCCAACTGGTGACTTACCATGAAAGAAGAATATGATGCTTTACTTCACAACAACACCTGGTTTTTTGTTCAGTACAATCCCTCATAAAATGTTATTGGCTGCAAATGGGTCTACCGCATCAAACGCAATCCTAACGATACGATTTCACGCTATAAGTATCGTCTTGTTGCCTAAGGGTTTCATCAACGCCTTGGCATTGATTTTCACAATACCTTTAGCCGAGTTATTTAGCCTTCTACTGTTCACTTGTGTCTTTCTCTTGCTATTTCACTTGGCTGGGATGTTCTCCAACTTAATGTTTCCAATGCAATTCTACATGGATCTTTAGATGAAGTTGTTTACATAGAGCAACCTTCTGGCTTCTTCAGTTTTGCCTTCCCAACTCATGTTTGTCAATTGCACAAGTCTTTTTATGACCTGAAACAAGCCTCCAGACAATGGTATAAATGCCTCACTGATGCGTTATTGTGTCCTTGGGATTTCTTGGCTCCAAAACTGATTTTTTGTTTTATTTCTATTGTAAAGGTAGTCATATGATTTATTGGTTAATCTACGTTGATGATATTCTCATTATGGGGAATCAATCTTTCCTGATTCGTAATGTTATTACTTCGTTGAAGACGTACTTTGCTTTGAAGGGGCCAACTTCATTATTTTCTAGGTGTTGAGGTGCAATAGCTTGAAGATGGTTTACTGTTGTGTCAGACCAAATATATTCATGATCTTCTTGATAGAGCCAATATGCTTGATGCTAATGGAGTCTCCACTCCAGCCTGTCCCTCGCTAAAATTGACTGTCACTGGTGATGACTCTTTTGAATATCCAACATTATATCGCAGCATTGTGGGGGCCTTTAGTATCTCCAGTTTACTCGACCAGATTTATGTTTTCCAGTCAACAATGTTTCTCAATTTATGCACTCTCCAAAATCCACCCATTGGGTTGTGGTAAAGCAAATACTTCGCTACCTTCGTGTTACGTGTGATAAAGGTCTGCTTATTGCTAAGTCTTCTCCCACCTTAATCTCTGCCTATTGTGACTTTGATTTAGCCGGTGATCCTGATGATGGGAAGTCTATTACTGGCTGCTCCATTTTTGTCAGTTCTAATCTCATTTATTGGGGTTGTCCCAAATAATGCACTGTGTCTCGTTCTTTCACAGAAGCTGAATATAGGGCTATCGCTGCTATAGTTAATAAACTCCATTGGCTTTATTCATTGTTAGGTGAAATCGACTTCCACCAAACTTCTGTTTCTCATTTTTGGTGTGACAACGTCAGAGTCACCTATCTCACCTCAACTCCAATTTTTCACTCTCGCTCTAAACATTTGGAAATCGACTTTCACTATGTTCATGATAAAGTTCTCTCAAAGGCTCTTGTTATTCACTATCTTTTCACTAATGACCAGCTAGCTGATTTGTTCACTAAACCCTTAACGAAGAACAAATTTTTGCACTTTCGAGTCCCCTTCTCAACTTGAGGGAGGATGATAAGGATATCTCTCCGCTAGTTTCAAATCTCTTGTATATATGTTATTTATTGTAAATGATCTTCTGATTTTCTTTTGTCATTTTGATTTACCATATCTTGATACATATATATAATGTGTACTATCAACAATATACCGTAAGCTTATTGTTTGCCAGTCAATATCTTGTCATTAATTACTAAATTTTTATTTAAAATATATAATCAATAAATTATTATATATTTATAAGATTTAATTTAATATACACTTAAAAATTGTTATTATATATTCTAATATTATTAAAACTTTCCTATTTACTAAATTGTATTCCAGTTTTAACACAATATTCTAAACCCTACAATTTTATCTTTACAAATTGAGTTTTTAAGTCGGTCATTTAATTCTAATTTTGCTAAAATCTCAATTAACTTAAATTTAATTATTATTATTTTAAGTTAATACGAATCGACCATTCCTTAACTACAGCTCAGCAAGTTCTGTCTAATGTTGACATCGAGAAGACAGGAGACTTCCATTAACTCCTTCAACCTTTCAAGGTCAAGCAGTAGCCATGTGTTACACCGTATCATTAAAAAAGCTAGATCCAAATTGAGTTCATCTGTTAAAAGCCACTCAACTTTATAACTCAAATCGCACTTTCTCCAATGTTTTTTCTGTTCCTTCCGTGTCTTATATATATATATATTATATAAAGGAATAAAATGAAAAATCTTTACTTTTGCACACTACAGAAGATAAGAGGTTCAAAGGAGTGGCAAGAGAGGGGATAGAGTAAAAAAGAGAAAGCGGTTGGTGGCTTAATATAGGATCTTGGATTCTCATATCTATCTTCTTCTACGAAAGTTTTGAGAGAGACAACAACTCCATGTTTGAAGTTGTTTAAGCTTTGTAACTTAGCCTAGACAGAGTTTTCGTTTTCGGTTTTTACGTATAAAAAGGTGCTAACCTTCTTCGTTATAGCCTTTCGTTTTGCCTCTGGAGAGAAGGAGATAGATATGGCGGCTACATCACAAGCCATGCTAAATCAATGCTTGTTCGAGGAGCCAGAGATGTCTACACAAATGGGTTCCTTCTCTTTTCCTTCGAACTTGTCGTTTACTCAATTGGGAAATTGCCACCAATCTCTCAAAAGCTTCTGCTTACCTTCTTCACTTACCACTGATCTCAACGAAACCCTACTCTCATCGTCCACTTTGAAGCAAAGGGATGATATATCTTCCGATTTAGGAAGAACCCATCTTCTTTCCTTGCAAAGATCTAGTGCAAATCTCTGGTAAACCTCCTCTTTTGAGTGTTAAACTTCTGTTATTTCTTTGTTTGTGTTCTTGTTCATCTCCGCCGCCATATGAACGACTTGAATCAGTGTTATTTTTTGATAAATAAAATATATATATATATATCAGATCATCCAAAAGCTAAGGATTTTGAAGATGACATAAGGATATGAACAGCTTTGTTCATACTGAATGATTCTTTAACTATTGAATCTTATTCTTTCCACAATCTACGAGACGAACATATTATTTACATGCAGATGTTCACACTCATATTGTCCTCTATCTCTCCCTCTTTCTCTGCATTTTCTTTCTCTGTCTATCTATTTTGATGAGAAGTCGTATCATTAAATGTTTTTCAGGGCATGGGGAGGAGAAGTAGGCGAGTGTGTAGGAAGCAAAAGAAGTGGTGGAGACGATCACCTTGGAGTTTCTGTGACGAAGATGAAGAAGATCAAAGCAAGAAGAAAGGTAAGAGAGCCTAGGTTTTGCTTCAAGACTATGAGCGATGTTGATGTGCTAGATGATGGTTACAAGTGGAGGAAGTACGGCCAAAAAGTGGTAAAGAACACACAGCATCCCAGGTTAGACAACTCAATTCAAAGCTTACATCTTTTTTTCTTCTGTATATCTCTCGAAAACCAGATCATATACAAAAGTTAACATACTTGCATATATTCATGTTCTAAATTATAAATTACGAGCTAGAACTGCAATTCGCAATAACCATCTGAACAATTCGAATTTAAGGCCATGCATAATTCATTATCTTTCCTAGTTGTCTTCCATAATGCATGATCTGTGTCCCCTCCTTCCCACTTCAAGCTCTCTTTTTCACACATTATCATTAGTCTTGTTGACTTGATTACTTTTTAGGCTCTACATATGCTCTGTGCAGGAGATTTTGTTTGATAGATTGGTCAGTAGCAATGAGAATACTATCCATCATTGACACTTAAAAATAGCTTATATGGTTTTGTCCAAAAAGAAGTAATTATTATGACCCTTAAAAAAAAAGAAAGTAAGATGAGAAACACTTGATCAATGAGGAAAGTAGAAGATCATTGAGCAAATCGTAAAAGTTAGATATGATAAAGCTCTTGGATTCACCCTAATTTTTTGGGTTTTAGTGTTGCTTTTTAGGTACAGTACAAGAGTTCAGAAAAATTATCATTGTTAGGATATGTAAGGTAAAGCTGATAAAACCATGAACATTCCCAACAACTACTTGTCCCTTTTATCGATAATAATAGTATGTAGTTTCGATTTACTAATTAATTTATATAAGCGTTTTTTGTATATATAGTTGTACGATAAATTACAGTTAATATAGTTTAGAACTACTCTTGGACTCGTTCGGTTTCAAGTTGAGTTCCAACATTGAAGTTTACAATTATTGATCAGAAAGTTTAAGTTATTAACGGATTGGAGTTGGTTTTCTGTAGTTTGGAAGTATACATTATCGATTTGTTATTATAACTATAGAGAAACTATCTTACATTGCTGATTTAAACATTAACAATAACAACCTTAAAAGAGTTCCCAACTTCTTGCAAACTTTGCTTGATGTGGCGGCTCTCG
This sequence comes from Erythroxylum areolatum, assembly GCA_024520975.1. NCBI lineage: Eukaryota > Viridiplantae > Streptophyta > Magnoliopsida > Malpighiales > Erythroxylaceae > Erythroxylum > Erythroxylum areolatum. The sequence goes on along the minus strand of JANIJH010000225.1, from coordinate 1,663,075 downwards.
ACGAAAAGATACCATTCATCTCATAAATGATGAACTTTTATACGCAGTGCAAGTCTTTGTCCACAGGTTCCCGAGACTTTATAGGTAAAAACATTGTAGTTTTACTGTTTTAGGCGTGCTCTTAACCAAACCAACATGGATAAAGATGAACAGATGGAGCTGCAGAGGTACAGTTGGATTGAGTAGGGTCTAGGTTGATTCAAAAGCTCATCCTTTTCATGTAAGGCAACCCATTGTTTATAAGTTATGTTAGGTTTAATCACAAGGTTTTAAGAGGGTTCGGGGAGAAATTGAATTAGACGAAAGTAAGTTTATATATAACTAAAATATTATATGAAATTGATTTTTGCATGCATGCAGGAGCTACTATCGTTGCACACAGGACAACTGCAGAGTAAAGAAAAGGGTGGAAAGGTTAGCGGAGGATCCGAGGATGGTGATAACAACCTACGAAGGGAGACATGTACATTCACCGTCGCATGATCTTGAAGATTCAGAGGCTCCGTCTCAGCTCAACAACTTCTTTTAGACTAACTCTGAGCTTTTTATGGTATTTGGTAGAATAAAGAGTGAAACTGATGTGTGTACGAGGAGGCCGTGTTTCTTAGGCCTTTAATTACATGCATACTCTTGTTATCTGATAAACTAATAACCAAAACCAGAACTTGGCACTTGCACTTCGGGTCTGTAAATTTAGAGAAGCATTGACGATTGATGATGATTCCTTCTTTGTCTTTTTATTTGGGCTTTCACTTAATCTGCCAATTGGAATCTCTAGTTCGTTTTTTCTGTTTCAATTCTAGGGTTCCATTGACCTTCATGACTTCCAAATATCTCATGTAAGTAGGCATCTTCTTAGCTCATGACCTATTGTTCTCAACTCCATTTTAATTTAATACATATAATTCCATATATAAATTTTTTATTACTTTTTCATGCAAAACATGACCATTAATCAACAAGATTATATGCGAAAATTGAAAGAAATTAAGTATAAATATTTTTTTAATATTGCTTGTATCAATATTAACAATTGGTTCGATAACGAAAACTTTTAATATTGCTTATATTTACAATTGGTTCAAAAAAACAAGGAATATTTTTAATATTGCTTATATTTAGGATTAGTTCAAAAAAGACAATTAGGAGTGACCCGAAAAGATAAAGAATGTCTTTAATATTACTGTATCGGTGTCTCCCGATTAACAAGCATACTATACTACAAGAAAAGCAAAAATTAGCGACGGAAAATATACTGTTACAAATTACCGACGGAAAATTTATTTCCGTAGGTAAACTTGACGGGAAAATTTTCATTTAACGACGGTACTAACATCCACCGCTAAATATAGAGGGAAATTATCCCGACAAATTTTGCGATGGACTTTAGCAATGAAAAATTATCGACGGAAAATATTCGTTGCAAATTACTGTCAGAAAATCTTTTTAAATTTAAATTCACCCGACATCTCCTCCCCTCTTTATTTTCAGTTCTTTTTTAGTATGAATTTCATAATTTCAGTTCTTTAGTATGAATTATTTTCTTAACTTTCC
>JANIJH010000225.1:1641412-1661421 GCA_024520975.1 Erythroxylum areolatum | reverse complement strand
CTTTAGATGTTGGCCCCCGGCCCCCCCTTAGAGTTGAGTCTGGCTCCGTCCCTGAGTGCTGCGATTGGTAAGAAGAGATTTAGCAAAGTTCTCTCCATAGTGACTTCAAGAAAAATTGAGCACTTTGTAAGTAAATTTTTAAAAACAGTTTTTAGCAAATTTATCGACGGAAAAAAAAAATTCGTTAGTAAAATATATTGAATTTATTGATGGAAATTCTTTTTCCGTAGGTAATTACCGACGGAATAATCAAAACTGTTGTTACTTTTTTGACAAAAATTTTTTTCCCTTTGATAAATTTACCGACCGAACAAAATTATTTCCGTCTGTTTTTCTGATACCTTTTTTTTTCAGTAAATTCCGTCGCTAAATAAGCTTACCGACAGAATGTGTATAAATTCCGTAGGTAATTTCCATCGCTAAATTTCATTTTTCTTGTAGTATTATATATAGGGCCTTAGATGAATCTGGGCCTTAGAGGAGTGTTTTGTAAACCAGAAAATTGGTCAGTTGTAAACTTTTTGGGTCAATGTTTACAAAGGCCTCGGGCTATTTGTGTCATCCTCTTCAGGCCCATTTGGACAAGTCTTTCACTGTCTTGTCAGTTCTTACCTTGTAGAATAAGGTCTCGTAAGCATTTAAACCCTAAGGAAAATGTTCTTTTGCTTTTGCTTTTTCTCGTGTAATTGGAAGTGCTGGTACGTATTTATTACTAGACTTTTGTGGCAGCGATATATGTAGACTACACCAAAGTATCATTTTCATCCAGTCGTAATGGCAGACGATTGCATCATATACTTGTTTTCATTGCTTTTGTTTCCCTCACGCAAAGCATTCAATTTCGAATTAGACATCACATGATTAGTCTTCTGTTCCAATTTCATATACTATTTTCAACAGGTTGGCACTTGGCACCGTTTCTCTGGTCACAGGACAATCGGAACTGTACTGGGAAGTGCTTGGAGTAATTAAATCTTCCATAATTTCAAAAGGACTATTTCTTATACAATAGTAATATTATTTTTTAATCTAAAATTTTTAAGCCCAATAAGATTTGTTCAAGCAATAAAAGAGGAATAAGAAGTTTTTATAAATTAATTTTTAACTTCATATATGATAGAATTATTATTTCTTATTATCCTTTTTAATTTGAAAATTCAAGGTTAATTTAAATTGATGTCTTTTTAATTTTTTTTAAATTTTGTATAAATCAGGTCAAAAAATTGTCTCTATTAATATAACATGTCTACTAAATATCACGTGGATGTTTGTCTTTTAGTTATGTAAGTAAAAATAAAGTTATGACATAATTTGAAAAAAAATTTAAAAATTAGTCACTAAATTGAAATTTTTAAAAATTTTGATATTAAATTAAAATTATCAAAAAATTATATAATTTTTAATAAGTTATTATTATTGTATATAAACATTTCTTAATTAATTCGACTCAAATATTTTAACATATCTAAGAGAGGAAGGAGTAAAGAGATGTACCAATCATCTTTTAAGCATGTTAATAGACATGAATTGTTCATAATATACAATTAGGTGGATAGAGAATAGTGGGATCGATTCTTAATAAGCATACAACGTTGGTACTTCTAAGTGGTCTTTTTATTTTTAGTTTATTTTGTTCTTGGTTAGGTATTTTGTTAGGCTTTACTTGGTGAAGATGACAAGCTGTGAAGGCTCATTTTAGGCCTATAAATGACCCCTTTGTCTCGTAGGGCACAACCTAGCCTAAGTACTCGTCGAACCTTGAATGGACCCAACCAAGGAACAGAAGCTACCTTACGAATGGCTGCATGTATGTGCATTCTCAATAGGAAACCTAATAGGTAGGTCTCTGTGCTAGAGTTCAAGACCATGAAGGAAATTTAAGAAGAAGACAATAAGTGGAAGGAAGAGAAAGGAAGACAATATTGCTCCATGTACTTGTAAAAACTTGTAATGATGCACTAAGTACAGTGGCACTTGCATGCTTCCCACATTCATTGATTTAGAAGTTAGTGAAGACTGAAGAGGGATTACTCAAGTACAGCAGTAGTTACTACCAAAAAGAAAAAAGAAGTGCGCTCATTAGAGCAGCTTTTTATCTTATACTAAATTAGTATTTTGAAGTATAATTGAGACTGAATTAATTTTTTAAAATAACTTAAATTATTTTTATCTTTTAATTTATCATTAGGATACTCGTTTATTTTAATTTTATATTGAAAGTCATGAACGATTCAGATTAATTAAAGAAAAAAATTTGCAAATGGGTAATATATTACTAATTATTATTATAAATGGGTTTTTTTTTTTTTTTTTGCATTGTGTTGTCTAATTCAAAAACATCTTAGAACACAGATCGAGAGGGTCTAACACGTTGTCCAAAGAATGAGTTGTGCTTGTAAATCTGTACATGGACGATGTTTATGTCCTTTCGAGATTCATTATCCAATGTACTGTCCCACGTTTTCTTTTGATTTTTGTAACATTGAGATACGAACGATGTGTGTGTGAATAGCCAAAGAGTTTAGGTTCATTTCGATTGAAACAAAATCTCAGTCAAAATTGTTGAGGTTGGCGAGGAAATTAAGTATATATAATTAAGTTCGTACTAGTGGCAAGAGAAGTGAAATCACGTTATTACTATAAAACAATTATATTATGCACATTTGGGAATGCTCAATTAGGAAAAGGTACCTAGTAAATTAAGGTAAGTTCCTGTCTCGTTGTCTCATTCCTCAACTTGCATGTAAATAGTAGTGTGATTCTTATATAGAAAATCTCTCAACTTATGTATTTTAGAAATTCATAAATGGAGTTATCTTAGGTAAGGATGAGACATACTAATAAAATGAGTTATATACTAAAATAAGACTCATAACTTGTTCCCTTAAATGTAATGTCTTAGTTATATATAAGTCCAAATTTTCCCTAAGCTCCCTCAAAACTTTCATTAGCATCAGAGCTAGGTTGGCGAAGTTCAATAAATAGAGATCCATAAATTTGGGTCAGATGAGTGGGTAATTTATGGAATGACTCAAATGACTTCGTATGAGTTTTGAGTTGAGAGGGAACTAATTTGATATGAATGGATCCACTTGTGAAGGGAAAATATTAAAAATTCACAAATAAAACGATCCCACATCAAAAAAAGACATAAGAATGAAGTGAGTAGTACTGAATAACTTAGAGTTACATGCACAAACAATAGTATAGAATGTTTTTTTATATTTTAAATATTATCAGTTATTCTTTTAAACACATTTCTAATTTTTTATCCAACTTCGGTTCAAGACGGAATTATTTCAATGTTATAAATAGATAAAACTTAATAAAATATAACAATTTTTATATAACAAATAAATAATAATATAACGAGATAGTAATTAATTTTAAAAAATAATTATTAAACTATAAATTAATTAACCTTTTTTATATATATAAGTGCAAGGATCTTATAACAAGGCACGGTAATAGAAGAATGTGTAGGCCAAATCAACAACATTGTTAGGGTTACAAGCCTGAGTATCACCTGCACCAGCAAATGTTGTCCCAAAGAAAATCCAAAAACCTACAAAGGTGTGCTAATTTAAAAACAAGTAAATAGATTCATAGAAGAAGAGAAAGAGGGAGGTTTTTCGATTATTCTGGTGCAAATATCCGTAACTTTAACATGGAAATGCACAACCCTTACAATTATATTCAAATGCCTGACTTAAAAGAGATAGGGTTTTGAAGCAATCAGTCGTATACCAAACATCGAACCACTCATTTTACTAACCTATAAGTAGCTTTTGTCATTATTGAGTTAATATTTATAATTCATAATTTCAAAATTAATTTTTTATAACAAATAATTATTTTTTAAGGGTATACTTTTAAATATATTTAATTTATAAATTACGTATTTTAAATATATTATTTAACCAGCTCATACAAATTCTAATTACTTGGCTTCTGATTTTTGGAGGGACACCATCCTCCAAATGCCCTAGCTGTTTCCTTGTTGGAGTACAATAATGGCAATGGTGACAATTCATGGACAGCGAATTGTTTGGACTGTTGAATGATGATAATTCATGAAGTACAATTGATTTGGTGCTTACTACGGTGGAGATTAATGTTTTATATGCGCATTCAAATTAGTTTTGTGTAATTTTATTAATACAAATTAAATCAATCAATCAAATTATATTGAACAAACTAACTTATCATAATTTTTAATTAAACATCGGTATGATTGTTCAGAAAGTTCATGTAATTCACTATTTAGTAAAATAATTATTTACATAAGGACTATAATTGTAATTAACTTAATAAAGTAAAGTTGATTAATAGGTAGTGTTTTAAATAAATTATAAGGTCATGTTCATAAATTATATAGAAAATTTTACTAGTAGACATATATACTCGTCTGATTATTAAATTATATCAATTTCTCTAACTAATTTTAAATTATATAACTTAAAAAAGTTTTTCATCGTTAATTTTAGTCTTTAATTTATATCTATATTGAATAAATTATGATGTGAACATTTAAAATAAGCTTTTAGTGCTTAATCCTTATTCTACATGGAGTGTAATTAAGGCCCAGCTGATTGTATTAGTTGTTAGCTGATAACTTATTATATCATTTAATTTGACTAATGAATTGCATTAGATGTTTGTTAGAGATGTTTGGTAAAATTAACTGTTTATGTGTAAAATGACTTATAAGGACATGACTTTTAAAAAATTATAAGGATATGAATACTATATACCTTAGTATTTCATTAAATATTCTTATAAGAGTTTAGATTTTAGAGAAGTCATATTCACCTGTACTGTTTCTTCATCTATAAAAATTTTTTGCAACTCTTTATGTTTTTATTTTCGTTTAAGGTCAACATTTTATTTCTAACATATAATTATATAAAACAATTATAAGAACAAACATTATTCCTAAAATGTAGGTATCTAGGAACCTTAACTAGGTTATCCTATTTACTAGAAATTGTTGTATATTAGAACTAACAAAAATATGATGTGTGTGGTACTTAATTACAACTTAATCAAAAATACAAATTAAATAGCAAAATATTAAGCAACTTAGCAATAGAATTTAAATGGTACAGCTGACTTTTGATAGTTAAAATTTTAGCTGTTGGATAAAAATACTCTTACATATGAATGTTTTTATTTTTTGCTGTTTGTCTTAAATCAGTCAGTGAAGGAGCTACTCTCCAAACACATTTAGTAGATGTTTGAAGAGTCAAACAATTTAAAATAACAAATTAGCTAAAAAATAGTTGATTGGTAAGCCTAAATATCTATTATACTAGCATAAATCAAGTACATATATATATATATATATATGAGGGTGAGATTTAAAGTAAACGAAAATGTTTCTCATACGAGATTATAAGATTACAAGTTTAAATCATGAAACAACTTTTTTTTGTAAAAATATAAAAACATATTATGGTCATTATAACCCTTTTTAAATTTCCACGAGGAGTCTTGTATATGTATAGAAGTTGTTTAAATGCTTTACTATAAATAGAGAAGAGCCTAATTACATATTTTAATCAATAAAAGCTTTATTTTATGTTAACAAACTTTAAAAGACTAAACTAAATACGACATCTAAATAAATAAAAAACAAAATTATGAAGAAGAAAATTTGTTAGTCCAACCTCGTGAAGAAGCTAAGGCCTCCTCGATACAAGAAAAAGAAATTTAAAAAGAAAAAGAAAAAAAAAAGAGAGAGAGAAAGAGATGCTACTTGCCAGAGCCAGACCATGCATGGCCACCGGAGAGCAGCACGTGGTCCCTCGTGACATGCACGTTCAAACCCTGATTTCAAGGAACTCTTCCTTAAATTCTGTAAAATATATGCTAAATTACGTCGTTCTCAACCTATCCATAGTGAATATTTAATTTGAGACAGAGGTTAAATTTCACATTTACCCCTGGTCCCAACCCAAGAACTTGGATCTGTTATCAAGTTCGCTACTTTGGGAAAACTATATCAAGTGTGTGATCATCACTCACACCAGAGCTTTCTGGTCTGCGAAAGAGTACACAATAGTCTGCTCTCACGTCTGTAAAATTAATGAAGCTCGTGACGGTTTGCGGGACGACTCGTTAAAAGCGGAGCTTGACCGGGTCTGGAATTTTGTGAAGCACACTTTTAAATAAAAAAATCGGCGCGTTAATCGAGCGCGCGTGTATTGTATACAAAAACATTAAATAACGAATAGGGGCCGTCGCTTTTAGCGAGTTTCCTTTTCAATGATTGTGATTATTTTTACATCTTTATCCACATGATGTGTGGTGGGGCCCACTCATGGGTCGCCGCACGTGGGCAGATCCAGCCACCCACACAGGAAGGGAACGGATGAGGAAGAACAATGCTTTTCAGCTGACCTCACACGTACACTCATTTTCTTGTATTTATGCCTCCTATAGTCCTATTTACACAATAATCCTTATAATTTTAAGACATATAATTCTTTATTTTTAGTAAGTTATAATTTTAAAAATATTTTTTAAACTTTAATTAAATAATAATAATAAAACACCCGTAATAGAAATATCATATATGAGGTTACTTAGTGTTATCAATACAGTAAATTAATTTAGTTCTTAAAACAAATCAGGCATATTTGTACATTTATTTATATTTTTGTAGTATTATCATGGCATATTATATGTGAGTCTATCGAAATCAATCTCTTTATTATATAAAGGTAATATTACGTATTGTTAACTTTTCCGATTTCATGATTTCAAATAAACGTTAATGATGATGAAAATTAATTATAATTAGTTATTTTAAATCTAAACTAATAATTTAAAGTTTAACGTAATACATTATTGGTTTAAATTAAATTTATTAATTCAATTTTCATTTAAAATTTTGTCATTGAATTAAGTATAATAATTATATCATATAAGTTTCATCATTATTTTTAATTAAAATTTAAGAGATATTTTTTTAGAAAATTGAGAAGTTATATAAAAAATTGAAACTTTTAAAAATTTTAAACTACAAAAATATTTAACTTCAGTTTTTAAATATAAATATTATTTAAAATAACCTAAAATATTTATTTAAAAAAAAAACTAAGGCAGGAGAATAAAAATACTTGGCACCGAGTGGAGAAAGAGACGGTGTGGCTACCCGAGCGTTCAATTATTTGCTGTGCCCCGCTCGCCCCATACACTGCCCGGCTGATGTCTGCTGCCCGGGGCTTATCTGGTCAGATTCCCACTCGTGTGATTTGGTAAATTAGCAGTTCTCGCGTGTGACATTGGGAATTGAACCTTTTGGTAATTTATATTTATTATTTTGTAGTTACTAACAATTTGTATGCAAGTGCCTGAACAAGTGGCCAATGGCAAGATCTGGCTCGTGACTTGAAAGGATTGGGTGGCCTTTCTTAATTCCCTACCTTTTATGGCTCATTTTTTCTTTTTATTATATAAAAGTGTTATTTTAACCATAAGTTTTCTATTTTATTTAAATTATTTTTTAGTTTTTTGAAAAAATTAACTCTTTCTAGAAAATTAGCACCAGAAGAAGCAGGATAAGAGCACATTAAATTTTCTGTTTCGATTACTCTGTTATAACCTTATGTTATTAAATTTCATTCATATATTTATGTGAAATTTATATAAGTACATAGGTAAATTTTAATAGAATATTATAAGATCACCGTAATCGGAAGTCGGAATAGAAGAACTGATCCGAGATGTGGTCCCACCCGGAGTTTGGAGATTAGGGTTGATAAGGGTCAACCAAATGGTTAGATAGGATTAGTTAGGGAACAATCAAATTAGCTGATTTAGATGCTGGGCCCCTACAAGCGGACGGCATCAGGCCATTATCTATGGGTGTCGATTACTGATGCTGACGTGGCAGCTGATTAAAGAGGGGGGCCCAGTCCCAGAAAGCGGCATACAATGCACACGTACGCAGGGTGCTAACTTTTGAAGATGACGGCGACGACTCTCTCGTTAATCGTGACCGTGATGCTCCCACACAGATGGTGGGCTCCACATGCTAAGGAAACCGACGGCTGTGAGTCTGTGACCCTTCAAATATGATCACGTCTACAAAAACCTGTTTTTTAAAAATATGTTTGAACATTAAAATTTTTTAATTTAACTCATTTTAATCGAATCTTATTAAATAATTTTGAAATTTTTATTTTTTGAAATATAAAAGTAAATTTAGAATTCAAATGCAAATTAAATATATTTTTATTTAGATAAATAAAGTTTGATAAATATAATATTTTTAGTTAATACTTGCAAAATTATATGTTAATTAATATTGTCACTATTTAATTAATTTATTTTTTAAATTAAGACAACGATTTTATATCTGTCGTAATCGAAATATATAATTAAGTCAAGTCCAATTACATTATCTCAAAGAGATTGATGTTTCAATCAATTAGTTGGATTGGTTCATGTGAAACTATGACTTTGAACAAAATATCTTCCAAAAATCTAGATTAGGTTGAATTGACATTGTGTTCCAAAACAATTCAATAAGTCCTGTTTTTTATTTTCTCAATTTAAGTTAATTTTAGATTAATTGTAATTATTGAACGAGTCATCATTTGGCTTAATTGTTTATGTAAAATTCAAGAGTTTATATAACTATTTTAGGTTTAATCAAATTTAATTAAAAATGATAAAATTAGTTGATAAAAAATAACAAAATTTTGGATTTTTTTTTTAATTAACCTTGTTGAAACCACTCCATATATCTTAATTTAGACTTTTTATAGAATAGAAATTTTATTTTTCTTAGGCAATCAATCAGACAATCACAGATTCTGAGGGTGGGTTGGGTCAAATTTGCGGGCGGGACCAGATGGAGAGTGCAGGAAGGGACGTTGTAGGGTAAGGTCTCTGACAAAACCAGGTTGCCCAATGGCCCACGTGTCACCCCACCCTGCGCGTGTTCTGGTGAAAGCTACAGATTACCCTACCTCCACCACACACATCTTAGCTAATACCCACCAACCTCTTTCTCACGTACACACTGCTTTGTTTTGTCCCTTTGAATATTATGTTCCTGTGTATACACTCACAGCCAAACTTCATGCTTTCATTGTTCACCTCTCCCTATCCACTACACCCATTCCTAGTTTCCCACACCTCAACTCTTTTTTCTCCCCTTAATTACCAATAGCACAATTAAGGATTAACAAAATATAATAAATACAATTATTATATTAAAACATTATGCTAAACGAAGAGGTTTATTGTACGCACCCTTATTTTTAACTAATCGGGATGTTATTTTTAATAAAAAAAAGATTAAGCTAATTGAGAAGATATCCGTACAAATACTCGATAGTTTAAGGTGAAGGTGGTACCATATGTACTTTGATTACTTAGATCTAAACAAGAATAAACTAGTGAAAATGAAGTTGCCCAAAACTTGGAACTAAGTATAATCTAAGTCTTAATGTGTGATTTATAGTTTAATTTATAGACAGCTAAGATTAGGCAATCAAACTACGTCTTAGCATTAAAAGAAAAACGACAACCAAACTTCATTCTCTTCTTCCTTTTTTAGAGATTCATTAACTCGATTGACCAATTTTTCAATTATGCACATAAGCTTCATTTTCATTAGCTCTCTTTTTTCGAATTTAGATTACCTGTTTCCGTTACTTTGTATTCATCCTACGCTACGAACATCCATCCATTCAATTTTTACAATGTATTGATGTATAAAATAACCAGAAAAGCACACACAGTCACGATCAATGCACACGTTGGAGCAAAAGAAAGGAAACTCAAAACCGGCAATGGCATGTGCATGGTGAAGAGGAGAGGAGGAACCGGTCATTGTACAGTGTCTGTGAAAAAAGGGACAAATTGCTTTCTACGAAAATTACTAATAAACAAATAATAATAATAATAAAGCAAATGCCAAATTTCATGTGTACGGTTTAATTATGAGATTGAGACTAAAGTTGGATATGGTCCCTCCTTACTCCTCACTCCTTCCTTCCCATTATAATTTTTATGAAATTATTAAATTTTGTTGTAATTTATGATTTTTTGAAAATATAAATTTTTTAAAAAATAATTACAAAATGCATATAATATGAGTAGTGTATGTAAATTAATAAAATGTTATTAATAGAAAAACTAAGTCTAATTTTTGTAGTTAATTAAACCTGATTCAAATTAATAATTTATTATATTCATATAAAATTACTAACTTGAATCGGTTGAATTAATTAGGATTGATTTAATAAATATGTTGAATTATTGTTTAAAAGGAAGTTTATAAAAAATTTAAAATTACAATAATTTTTAAAATTAATTCATTCTGAGAACTCCATGATGACATACTTTTTTTGGCATTCATAGGACAGGATTTAGTGTGTCATTGAAGAAGGAAGGAAAGAAAGAAAGAATGAGAACAAATAAAGCAGACTGAAGAAAGTGCCAAAAGAACCCTTCACTTAGTCACTATCACAGATGATGTCACATTTTTTTTTTATCAGACTCTGAATCCAAAGGCTCCATGGAAGATGAAAAGGAAAAAGCTTATGAATGAACCAAAAGAAAGAGCATAGCAACTCAAGAAGTGTATATTTACACATTTATAACAAAGATAAAACAACCCTTTTCTCTTATGTATAAAATAACATTGAGTTTTTTCCAATTCCAAGAGGTAAACCGGAGGAGGATACATACATTAAATGGTAGGAGATACAGGAGGAGCAATTTTCTGATGTCATTTTCCAGGAAAATGGCAATGATGCGGGAAATTTTTCTTTGTTGAAGCTGAAATAAAATCATCACCACCACCTTTTTCTTTCAATCAAAGAATTCACAGGAAAACTGAGTGGCAACTTTGTTTCCTTCCACCTACTACTGCTTGCATAGTTCAGGAGCTTCTTTTATGGTCATCTCTACCACTTCCATTGTGCTAAAACTTCCGTCTTCTGTGGCAATGGTGGATTGCGAGTCAATGCCGGAACCTGCTTGGATCTCTTTGAACATTGCCAAGACTTGAATAATTGTCGGTCGTCTCCACGGTCGGTCATCTAAACACAAACAAGCTACATTTAAGTGTTGTAGAAGCTCTATCTTAAGGTTTGGATCCTCTTTCATGAGGACTGGATCAAAAACATCAGTTATCTTCAACTTAGCATGCTGTTTCACCCACCCCACAAGATTGTTGTCTCCGAAATCGGCTGAATCTGTTGGTCTTTTCCCAGTTAACAACTCGAGCAGAACAACACCATAACTATAAACATCACCTTTAGTGGAACATCTGAAGCTCTGGTAGTATTCAGGAGGGACGTAACCAGGTGTGCCTGCCAATGTGCTAACACTTAAATGTGTATCCATTGCACTCATGAGCCTTGCCATTCCGAAATCTGAGACCCGGGCCTCCAAGTTCTCATCAAGCAACACATTGCTTGATTTCATGTCTCTATGAATGATATGGGGGGTACAATTATGGTGGAGAAAAGCCAATCCTCTGGCAGCACCAGTGGCAATCTTTCTCCTTGCAGCCCAGTTCAGTTTGATCCCAGATTTCTTCTGATCATGCAGAACATCTTCCAAGCTTCCGAACTTCATATACTCGTAGACCAATAGCCGCTCTTCTCCAACCTTGCAGTAGCCAAGAAGCGGAACGAGATTCCGATGCTTGATTTTCCCAATAGTTTCCATTTCTGCCATGAATTCCCTATCACCCTGTCCACTGATATGTATCAGTTTCTTTATGGCTACAATACTCCCATCTTTAAGTTGTGCCTTGTAAACATCCCCAAAACCTCCAGAGCCTATAAGGCTATCATTATGGAAGCCATTTGTGGCGTCAAGAAGGTCTGCAAAAGTAAGCTTCCGCAGGGGCTTCTCAAATGTGGCGAGATTGATGCTTAAAGCTTCGCGAGTCCCAGTTAGCTTCCAGTTAGCAGTTGCAGTGCCGGAATGCGAGTGGCTGTCGATATACACATCAAGGGTTGAATCCTTCTTTTTCTTTCTTTTCTTCATTTCCACATAAACAATAATGAAGGCAAAGATGCAGAAAAGGGAGAACAACAATCCCATTGCTACGCTCCCTGCCAGAGACGCTTGTCGTCGGTGAGACTTCTGCTGCCCTGAATTTGCTCCAGACGCTGAAGCTGCTCCACACGGAGGAAGAGGAATCCCACAGAGGCCTGAGTTATTGATAAAATTGCGAGCTGAAAACGTTTCAAACTGACCCATTTCAGGAATCATTCCCGTGAGATCATTGTTAGACATATCGATTTCAGTAAGCAACGAAAGATCGGTCAGAGACTGAGGAATCAGGCCTTGAAGCCTATTGCTAGAGAGGTCAAGAATGTTAAGGCCCTTCAAGTTCCCAAGCTCCTCTGGAATGTTTCCCTCAATACTATTGTGACCCAAGTTCAAGATATAGAGATAGGACATAGTACCAATCTTTTTTGGAATACTGCCAGACAGCAAATTGTATGAAAGATCGAGAAAGATCATTGATCCATTATCGTTAAATGTGGGCTGAGTGTGGCCACCATATACTCTAGTGAAGTTGCAGGGGTGCCTGGTGGAGATTCTATCCAACCGTTCTGCTCTAATTCCTGCAAACTCTAGCAAATTACCTTCCCCATGGCATAGTTCACTTTTCTCATTCTTTAGATACACATACCTCTTTCCGGTGATAAAATTAACCGCGATGTTGCCAGACTGTTTAAACAGCTCCGGCGGGATTGTCCCATTCAAGTAGTTGGTATTGAGATCCAACCAAATCAAGCTTCGACAATCTCCCAGCTGCGGCGGGATACTACCAAAGAGCGAGTTGTTGCTTAGCTTAAGAATTGCAAGGTTTGAAAGTTGCCCAATGGATGCTGGAATCACACCAGTCAACCTATTGTTGGACAATGAGATCCAGTTCAAGTTGATGCAATTGCTAATATCAGGAGGTATCACTCCAGTCAGCTCGTTGAAGTCTAAAATCAAGGTCTCCAAGGTCCTTATGTTCATTATTTGAGTTGGGATTTCTCCATGAAGCATGTTGAACCAAAGCTTCAAGTCTCGAAGCTTAGAGAGTGATCCCAAGCTTGCAGGAATAGTCCCGGTGAGGTAATTAAAGCTCAAATGGAGTGCAGTTAGCTGTGAACAGTTGTTCAGCGTAGCAGGAATATACCCAGTAAGCAAATTATTTTGAAGATAAAGCTCTTTCAAGTTGTTACTTGGATCCTGACATATCACAGCAGGAATGGACCCAGATAGATTATTAGAGCTCAGATCCAGGGTCTTCAAACTGGTAAGCTTTGACAAAGAATCGGGCAAACCACCAACGAAACCATTATATGACAAATCAAGAATCTGCAAGCTACTCATTTTCAAGAAAGTAGCAACAGGCAATTCACCGGTGAAGTTGTTAGAAGAAATATCAAGTGATTCCAATGAATTGCAAGAAGCAAAACCAGGAGGGACAGAACCAGAAAGATTATTTGAGGAGAGATCAAGCGCAACAAGACCTGGACATGCATCTTCAAGATGTAGAGGAATCTCCCCATGAAAATCGTTACCAGCAAGTGAAAGGAACAGCAATTTTCCAGTTGGAAGAGCAGGAATCGGACCCGAAAACTGGTTGGTGGAGACATTCAAGAAGCTAAGCTGTGCACATGAACCTATAGCATGACCAAGATCGCCTGAAAATTTATTAGAGGAGATATCAAGATGCTCCAAAGCCAGGCAATCACCAAACGAAGGAACAGTCATGGAGAAATTGTTTGAAGAGACGTCAAGGTACTGCAGACTCTTGCAATTAGAAACATCCATGCCTCCACTAACTTTGTTTCCCTTCAAAGACAAGAGCTTTAACTCATTGCAGCCTCCGTATAGAACAAAGGGAACAGCTTCCGAACCCGAAATCCTATTCAAAGAAAGATCAAGAGACTCCAATCTGAGCTTTAACCCACTTGATTTGTCTTTCGCTGAAAAGTCCAGAGCGTTGCTAGAAAGATTCAAGGACTTCAAAGCTGGACAAGAACCAAAACTCGCCAACTGAGAGATAGGACCTGAAAGAGCATTCTGTGATAGATCTAAGTTGCTCAAAACTGAGCTGCACTTGGATCCAGAAGGGAACGAAATGGAGCCAGAAATGTTAACAGAAACCAATGAAAGGCTCTCTAGATTGTCAAGACTCAAAAGGAATGTAGCCACAGAGTAAAAATCAGTACTCAAGGGAATGTCCCTGAGGTCTACGGACGAGACTCTGTTTGTTTCTTGGCATTTAACTCCATAGAAACTACATGGGTTTTGGTTAGGCAACCAGCTCTGAAGAAGAGAATGGTTACGGACGCTTGCTTTGAAGTTGATAAGATTTTGAGTGTCTTTGTCCTTGGAGGTAAAAGGTGGCGCTACTGGTGAGGCTCGTAGAGAGAGAAAGGTAAGAGAAAGAAGCAAGATAGAGAAGTGGGTTCTCATATTTAGCTCTATTCCTTGATGGGTTTTGGAGATAAACAGAAAAAGTTGTAATCTTTAGGCATAGAGCTTGCGAACTGCCATTAGAGATAAAGCTCTGAGCTCTCTGGTTTTAGAGAGAGAAAGATAAGAAAGAAAAGAGAGAGAGGGAGAGTAAGAGAGTCAAAAGACGATGCAAGGAAGGTAAGAAGGGTATTTATCAAGTGGGGGAGTAAACACAGCTGTTCCTCACATGCCATGTGCCTCTCTCTCTCAAAAAAAAAGAAACCTTCTTTTGGTTCAATCAAAACCCACCTTCCTTTCTCTCTCTACAATTCTTCCAATTTCTTTATTTGATGTCCCCCTTTTTTTCCCCTAATCTACAAAATTATCTCTTTGTCTCTCTAAGCCAAACCTAAGTGTACGTGAACAATTTTTAATTAACTTAAGATTAAAAATAATTATGAAAAGAAACAAAAGGGTTATTCTCTCTCTCTAAAAAGGTTGTCTCTTTGTCTCTCTAGCTTTTATCTCTCGTGTACGTGTAATCAAGGATTGAACCATCACTATCAATTTAATGAGAAGAGGAAGATTCCATCTCTTAATTAAACTATAATTATGGAGACTCCCTTTTGGTTCACAAGGATTAATGATAATAACAAGAGTGATTTTGGCATTTCATACCCATCTTTTTGAGGCACTCTTTTTATAGTTTTCCTTAGAAAGTTAAAAGTCATCCATCCATGTGTTTACCAAGTTGTAGTAGCTCTTCTAGTTCTATCCAATCCACTATCCTCCTCTTAATTTGTGCAATTGGGTTGCCTTTTTCATTTCCAATTAATGTATTATTGATACCTATAATTGTCATGAGCTTATGTCTTGATGGTCCTACCTCAATTATATTAACTTTAAATGCAACTACATTAGCTTACACGTGTGGCTTGAAATTTTTCTCCTTTTTCCCTACAATGGGGGGTTGTGTGAAAAGAACTCCCTTGACCTAATTGCAAAGCCACTTATTAGGCCTTATTGGTGTGTGTTAGGATACAACTTTGAAAGGACTATAAGTGGATGATTTAATTGATGGAGTAGGCCAATTTTTAGAATTCTCAATTCAAATGATTATAAGTTTGAGTACGTAAAAGTTTGAATAGTATAGTCAATAAAAGGGTAAATACATTAAAATTTTCAAATATTAATTAGATCAAATGTATCATTTTATTTTAAGCAATTGATTTATTAATTAGATTATTCAAAATATTTAATTTGTTAAAATTTTTAATTTGAGTGTTATAAAAAAATTTTGAATAGACATTTCTTGTAGGACTTTAACTCTTAGACTAATGGTTTCTTAAAGGATCTTCCTTTCTTAGGTGATAACTTTTTCACCTAAATTTTGACTTTCTACTTTAGGAGTCTTTAGTCTACATTTTCAAGAATATATCACGGTTTGCTCACTAGGATGGTGTGTGAACGCCATTCTATTTCTAGTTCCTAAAGTGAATGGAATATTAAATAATATTGAATTATTAGGGTATACTAAGAATGCACAATAATAAGAACATGAGGGGAAAATAATGAAATAAAAGGTGAGACACGCCAAAATTCCTTTAAATTATATAATTTTATAATTTAATCATCAATAAAATAAGGTTATTTTTATTAATATCTCTCATTTAATTATAATACTTTGATATTATACTAATAAATTCTTATAATAGTATAACAAGTCACTAATAAAACTATAAAATTTTATGATATATGTACCTAAAGATAAAGATCCCATCTTAAATAAATACTTATCCCATTAATTTTTTAATACATGCTTATTATTATTGAAATGGTACTAAATTAATAGTCTAAATTTGGAAATTTCTAAGTGACTTGTAAAAAAAAGATAATCTTTAATTTAATACAACATATTGACATTGGTAATCTTCAAAACCCAACATGCTTCTCATAATTTTAAAAAAAGTTAATAGTAGGGATGACAATGGATCGGCTTGTGGATCAATTATGTCAATTTTAAAAAAATTAAAAGTATAAATTAACATTTTTTAATTAAGTTCGAGCTTAAATTACCTACATTTATAAAAATTAAAATTCGAGCGAGTCTAAATTTAGACCTGACGCATAAATTAGTTCTTTAAAAATACTTTAATTAAGGTCTTAACATCACCCATTGCCATCATTGGTTACTAGAAAGTACCAAAATTGGAATTCTTAAAAAATTAAATTTCTTGTAGATTGGAGAATGGGAAATGAATAGGTAATAAGAAAGTGGGTCTCACAGTCTTTTTGGTCTTTCTGTGTATCAATCAAATGCAAAGTACAGAGAGAGAGAGAGAGAGATGAAAATGAAAATGAATCCCACACGAGAGAGATGGTGACAAGAAAGATATGGTCCCTACCCCTTTCTTTCATTATTTTGGCATCAAAATGTAACGTTATGCTTCATAAAGTAAAATCAAATTTCGATTGGGCTTCAAGCCCATTTTAGAGCCCAATTCTTAATATATATATATATTATTTTATTATTATAATTTATTATTATAATAATTTTTATTTTATTATTATAATTTAGAACACGTAGAATAAGTTTTTATAGTTTTTATTATAAATTTATTTTTCAAATATTTGATTATTATAATTTTAGGATAACATTAAAAAAAAGTATAATAATAATTAAAAAAAGAAGTCTTTGTTTCCAAGCGATTCCACCGAAATTTCAGGCTATATGTTTATTGTCGTATTATTACAAAACTAAACGTAGGACCCCTCAACCTGCGTATTTCAACCAACTTTCCATCATTTCGTCTCCATACCCATTTGCCTTTCTCACTTTATATATATTAAATATATATACTTTGTCCCTTTCCATTGACATACATTTACTTATTATACATAACATCAATTTTTATTCTTCACATATGTACATGTATAAAAATAACTTTTTTTACCAATACAACTTAAAATTTAGAAATAATTTTAACGAACTAAATGATATATTAAAGTAACGCTTTAGTTTGATGACGAATTTCTTTGTTAAAGTTCAAAATATCAAATTATGGAGATTAATCTTCAAAAGCATAATAATAATGTTCGGTATAAATCTTGCTAAAACGAGAGTCGAAAGGATTAATCTTCAAAATTATAATTACGAATGTGATTTAAGCGTCAACAACTTACTACTTCTTGAGAAGGAAAAAGGAATAGTTAAAACTTAGAATCATCATTTTCCAAGTTCAAATGTATAGTAATTTAGTGAAATTGAGTAAGTCTTAAATCTTAAAAAGAAGCTTATCTGTTGAGTCAATTGAGCATAAAACATTGCATGTGTGCATAACAGTTTTGTGTCTTTGGTGTGTATCTTTTTACGCCATAATACGATAGTCGTTTATCAACGTCGTTTTCCAATTTGATAACAACATATTTAATTAGGCTGTCTTACACTCACTTCCCACTTTTGTATTGTTTTCGATTTGTCTTATTTTAAACAACTAATTGTACTTCAGTCTTGCTACCATTGAGCCCAAGCCCTAAATTGCAAGTATCATTCATAAACGGAAGATTTTCAACAGGGAACTTATTTAAGATATAATTTGCAAGTACATGTACGGATAAGGCTGTGTATTATCAAATCTTTTTAAACTTTGCTTTACTAAAAAATTCCGAACTAGATGTGATGATAATGATGATGATGATAACCCATTCGAGGAAGTGTTGATAAATAATACAAATGGAAGTACACATACATGAGAAGGTTTAAATAATTTTAATTGTTTAAATTAAGAATACAAATACTTAATTGCTTAAATTAGTTAGAGAATAAGAGTTTATTTTAGAATTTACGATCGATTATTAAAATTATACATGCCATTTAATTTTGAATCATACCAAAGTATGTGATTAACAACATACAATGGCTTGAAGGTTTCAAGAAATCTTAAACATTCTTCTTAGTGAAAATGTTCAAAGCCTTTACAAGACAAACCTACAGTAACAATTTGAGGCTTATTATTCAATAGGCATTAAAGGGTAGTTGCTGTGATTTTTTTGGATATTAAAAAACTGTAATAAGAAAAAAAAAAGATAAAAATAATTATAAGGTAGAGTTTGATGTATCAGGAGGAGTACTGGATACATCTGTTCCAAAGATGCATCATAGTCAGCATGACCTAGATTTCACTATTCTGGCAATCTGGAGTCAAATCATGAAGTCTCTACTACACTGCCTGAATCTTGCTTTACATATAATAAACCTAATGAAGCTGAAGGCTGAAGCAACCATCTTCCCCAATTAGAGAAGGGGGCCGTAAATGCAGACAAATTTCAACACAGACGGGTAGATTTTCTTTTCTTTTTTCCATGAATCCAAACAAAACCTGGAAGAGAAAATGGGACCCTAAACTGCATCACCTTATCAATGGAGCACGTGCACGTGTGCAGCTGGTGTCCAACACTCATTAGTGGGGCTTTCTATATACATTTAACCCACCAATTAAGAGCTTTGCATGAATGCACCAATTCCCATGTCTCAATTATATTAGATTAATTGGCAGCTACTGTTGCTCTTCCTGTTCCTGTTCCTGTTCCTGTTCTCTCCCAGTAGTAGTGTCAAGTGCATCTACTGTTCTTTTTTCCCTTAATAGTATCTGGGACCACTATCAATGACCAACTAGAACACCTTCTTCTTGTTTTAGTGGAGATCAATTTATTCAGGGTTCTTCTCTACTCTACCTACCTAACCTCATTTCAGCATTTACTAGGCAGTCAAATTCTGACGAAATGCAACTCAAATGTGTGTGTAAGATCAAGTACATTGAAATCACTTCAAATTGCTTTTTATTGCATACTCACATGTGTTGGCCAAGAGCGGTCCACCAAATGGAATCGCGCTTGTGTCTTTAGCGTTCAAGATCTTACAAGGAGAAAGGAAAACATCAGAGGCCTTCAGGATATGGTAAGGAATTGAAGCATTGGATATGAAATGAGAAAACAAATTACTATAGAATGCAACTTTAAAAAATGTTTCTTATATGGGGATATTGCATCCCACACAAAAAGCATCCTTTCACCTGAATAAATTAAGAACAACAAATACATTTAAAGAAAGAGAAGAAATGAAATCAAAGATCCGTCAGAGAAAAAATTATGGCAATCAAAGATTATGACCTCCCAACTCCAAAGTGCCTTGTGAAATTAGCTCATCTAATATAATTCATTAAGTGTCTTTCGTCATGGTTCTCCAGAGATTTTTTAACCAAACTCTACACCTTTTCATCCCCTTCACTGGATTCTGATAACCTATCATGTTTTTGTGATTGCTTGCCATTCATTGAAAGGCTGCGCCGTTCTTTCCCACCAGGTTTAGATGATGCGTTACTGTACCAGACCATTCCTGCTACGGCAATGATCATTCCAACAACGACTTGAACATTAAGACCTTCTTTCCCGAAGAAAACAAATCCTAGGATGAGGACTAGAATTGTCTTCATGTGACCAAGTACTTGGAATGACACAGCAGTGAATCTGCCAATGCAGATAAATTGGCTGAGGTTCGTTCCTAC
>JANIJH010000225.1:1615413-1629107 GCA_024520975.1 Erythroxylum areolatum | reverse complement strand
AGATTCCTATAAGTCATTTAAAATTTCTGATCAAACTGAGGTATGCCCAATTTTATTTCAAGTCGGGGATCCAAATTTTATTTGTGAAGAAAGGGAGAGAGATTGAAATTTGGCCATATTTAGCAATAGGTATATTTAGAACTTAAAACCTTTAGAAGAACTTGCTTATAAATCATGTTGCCAGTTAATGTAATAATTATGAATCTCAGCAAAAATCACAATTAGAGAAGGATCTTTCAGAAAAAACATTCATGAGGCTAGATCCTGAACTGTTGGTATAGGGAACTACTTGAGAAGTTAAGACTAAACCTGAAGAATGCGAAACTTGTCCAATAATTAGCACAACAATTTCTTATGTCTAATTTTTCAGGTCAACACCCAATCTGGTCTTCCTCAAGGATATGCTCTTAAGGATTCTGAGTCAGATTTATCTCTTTGTTCTCGAGTGTACAGTGATGAAAGGAGTCTTGGGTTGTCAGGAATCAAATGGGTACTTCTATTTGCAATGGAACTTTTTTCTTTTGTCTTTGATTTCCAGAATAACTAATTTTCTGTGTTTATTTTCCCCTTGATGCAGACTGATTCTTTAGGACCCTTTGATCTTGGCCTATCTTCTTCTTGAAGGATTGTTAGCGGCAACAGTTTGAGCAACAGAACTTTTAACTAGTAATCTAGAACACCCTGAGAGAGGAATAATGTTATACTTGACAACTTGATTGAATGTTGATAATAACAATTTTCAGTCCGTCTGTATCTCGATTCAAATGTCTATATGGATCATAGCTTTCGGTTGCCTCTTTGGAGATATATTGAAAATAGCAATTGTAATGTTTCTTGTTTTTTGTTTTTTGTTTTTTGTTTTTGGGCACGTAGGGGAGCAGTTGCATGTTCAATAATTTACATTACAACTATTAGTGAAGACAAATCTGGGACATTTTGCATATCTTCTCTTTTTGTTCTTCCTCGCGTGCACCCTATACTGCCAGACATTCTTTATGTATGGTCACGTTGATAAGGCCCAGACCAGCAAAATCGTTACCTGGTTCCTACATGAGTATAAGTGTATACAGGAGTTCTAGTCTCTGTTCCTTTTTACTCCATAAAGTGGGACATGTTAGGATAACAAGCAACATATCATGCACAGAGGTCAAACTGATTCAGCTTGAAAGGTCTGGTCTTTTATCAGGTAGACACAGTGAAACTTGGTTTCTGTTGTCACACTACAACTATTCAACTTGGCCATATCATGTTTATTAGTTTTCAATTCCGAATCGCACTAGTCTAAACCTTTAATTTTATTATGTAAAAAAGTCTAAATTCTGTGTGTTATCATACCATTACACTTCGTAAGTTCTTATGAGATGAAACAAAAGATGAACTAAAAAACTGAAGATGACAAGTGCCGGGAGATTTCCAGAAAAGCAATGGAGTGATTGGACAGAATGATATTTACATGCACTTATACGCCAAAATAAGCCAACACATGCCTTGGGAAAACAGACCGAAGTCATTGATAATGGAGAAGAAAAGGGATGAAACCAAAATCTCTGTAATATTCTCAATCTTGTCCATGGCGAAGAAAAAGCTGTCACTAAACAAAAAAGCCAAACATGTTTTCCAAGTTAACTAAACTCCAATCTGAAACCGGCTAAAGGACGGCTAGCTAATATCATGGGATCTGTTCACATTTAGTTTTCATTTTCATGGCAAATATATGACTCTTCCATTCAAACTCTATGATCCTCCTTTACTATGTCACCTAGCAATCACCGTAACTTGGAATCTCCGCGCCAAGTTGAGGATTCTGAGAGAGATCATGGGGTGTGTTCTATCAATGAAGTCTGACTTATCACCACCAAGAAGGCTTGAGAAGATGAAACATGAACATGGTTACAGTGGAGGAGGAGATGGAGGCAATCTTGCCGGGTCGAGAAGGGCGGGGAAGGATTCTGGGAGGTTGGTTAAGCAAGAGGTGGATAGTAAGAGGGTGGTTGCATTGAAAGGAGCAAACAGAGGAGGAGGAAAGGAGGCCGCTGGTGAAGAAGTGAAGAAAGGTGACACAAATGTTTCAGAAAGGATTACTTTGAAGAAGATTACAGGAGAGGAGCTTGTGGGTGGCTGGCCAAAGTGGCTGGTTCAAAATGTTCCTAGAGAAGTTTTGGCTGGTTTGGTTCCTAAGAGTGCTGATTCCTACGATAAGCTTGCCAAGGTCAGTGCTTGATATGTTGGTTACATTCTCTATTTGATGACGATTCATACATGAAGCGGTAGAGATGAATCTGTTTGATATGTTTTTATAGAATTCCTACGCCAGAAACAAAAATTGTTATGTTCTTTCAAAAATTTTCCTTTTGGAACTAAAATTCAGTAAAAGATCGATCTATGGTCATCTGAATTCTGTTCATGATTTCTGTTTATTTTTTGTTCTCCCCTTTTTCTCAGGTTGGTCAAGGAACTTACAGCAATGTGTACAAAGCTCGAGATAGGGAAACAGGAAAGCTTGTTGCTCTGAAAAAGGTTCGTTTTGACACATCAGAACCTGAGAGTGTCAAGTTTATGGCTAGAGAGATCCTGATTCTGCAGAAGCTTGACCATCCCAATATCATCAAGTTTGAAGGAGTGGCTACTTCAAGGATGCAATATAGTCTTTATCTTGTATTCGAATTCATGCAGTCAGACCTTACTAGGATCATAACTCGCCATGGTGTGAGACTCACTGAACCACAGGTTGAAACGTGTCCTAATCCTCAGATCACATTTCTTAACTGATAATATCACATAATTACCTGATGATCATGGTGATGTTTCTGTCTTTATTGCAGGTTAAGAGCTATATGCAGCAACTTCTTTCAGGTCTCAAACACTGCCATGAGAACGGTATATTGCACAGGGACATTAAAGGCTCCAACTTGTTGATAGACAAAAATGGAATGTTGAAAATTGCGGATTTTGGGCTTTCAAACTTCTTCGTTCCTAAACCCAAAAAGCCTCTTACGAGCAGAGTGGTTACTCTCTGGTATAGAGCTCCAGAACTACTGTTAGGTTCAACAGATTATGGAGTTGGTATTGATCTTTGGAGTGCAGGATGTCTATTGGCTGAAATGTTTATTGGAAGACCAATTATGCCTGGAAGGACAGAGGTATTTAAGTTTGTAGATATAACTGATTGTCTTGTAGTTAAAAACTGTTAAGTGATTGTCTGTGATTTAAAACTTTGATCCAGGTTGAACAACTTCACAGGATCTTCAAACTCTGTGGTTCACCACCAGATGACTACTGGAAGATAATGAGGCTTCCAACGAGCTTTAGACCTCCACAACATTACAAACCAAGTTTGCAAGAAGCCTTTAAGCAATTTCCTGAATCTTCAATTGGTCTTCTGATCAATCTTCTTAACCTGAACCCATCATATCGTGGCACTGCTGCTTCTGCTCTTCAAAGCCTGGTAAGTGCAGATAACAATTTCATGTTTTTGGTTAAAAATTCCCGCCTGAACATGGAAAGGCAACCGAAATGAGAGTTCCTCTGCAGGTTTTGTGTCTAAGATACTTATTCAAGAGTTCTTTTTTCTTGCAGTTCTTCTCTTCAAGTCCATTAGCATGTGACATTTCAGGTCTGCCAGTAATTTGCAGAGAGGAGGATGGAGCAACTCGAGGCAATGATCAGAGAAGGTATATTGTTCTTTCGAGCTCTGGAGTTTCAGTTCTTCTCTAAGGGTAACTAATCCTACTGATTTGGTTTCAACTTTTCAGTTTTTTTCTAACATCCAATCGTTAATTCTTGCAGATCGAAGAACATGAAAAAACAATCCTCTCGAAGAAGCATTAAAGTTCAGGGAAGAAAGAACCTGGTAACTCCACAGACCAAAGAGGAAACTGAAGCAGTTAAAGAGGTATTCTTTCATCATCTTCAATAATCAACATCTATATCTGAGAGACAAAACATTCTTTCTCTGCTGATGCATTACATGCAATTAGGTTCTTCAAGTGAAAAATGGGCACAAATTACGTACTGCACATAACCCTTAAGGTTATGAAATAATAATAATAATAATGAGCAGACGCCATTATTGACAGAAACTGAAGAAACATCATGCTGCTAGAGCTTCTTTTTTCAACTTTTTTCTTAAACCAACATGGGCATTTTTCCATATACGATGATCCTTAAACAGTATCAACCAACTTCTCAGAAGGAGCAATCGATTTTTCTATGTCTAAGCTCTGATCTTCTTCTTTGTTTAGACCATTTCTGAGCCAAGCGTTAGTGGCCCTGAGACAGAAGCAGGAACCAGCGCAAGTGACACATCCTCTATTCTAAAACCGATCATTGAAGGACACAGTCTGCGCCCATCTTTCTCTCCCATTCTTCGCACCAATGAAAAGAGAGGTCGAAGAAGCGATGCTCATCCAAATGCCATCAAGAACATTCAGAACTACACGCTTTTACAGGCCACCATAAAAGACATGATCAACCACAATGGAGGAACTGGAATGCCTAACCATCAACGTTCGTTTTCTACGTTAGATTTGCGAGCTCTTGACCCTGAGAAGGTATCAAAGCTCTTCGGATTAGACAAGGTTTAGACTATGAAAAGTTGGTACACCAACTTGAGTTTCCTATGATAGGTTACGTTCATCATATGGCTTCACTGCATGACTTCCCTCACTGTTTTGAGCTGCCTCCTTTTGTTTATTATTGTTTTCTTGTTCATAGAACTACAGAAATTTATGCTATTATATTTCGAGTTTGTAATGGATAAATTTTCAAAAAAAATATTTTTTTAAACGTTAACACGATTAACAAATTAATCGATAAATTTAATTTAAGATGAAATAATAATAAGTCAGATTGTATTAATATATAATATGAGCTATCAAGCTAAAATTTAGATTGATTTAAGTCGAAATTAGGATGAAATCTTTTTGATATAACTAATTATTCTTTTATTAGATATATAGTTTATCATTTTTTAGTAGATAAATAGAATTATTAATAGATAATATCAAATATATTATTTATTATTCTAATTTAAATCAATATCATTTTAGTTAAATTTGGTAATGAATCAAATTTACCAAATTAGTCCGAGTTTAACCCATATTCATTTAAACCATAAAAATGATGTTATTTTAATTTTGAGTTTCTTAAATTTAGTGACCAAAATGATATTGTTTTGGGAAGTAAATTAAATCAACGATGTATTGTAAAGGAAGTTTATACCGTTTAGACTATTCAAGTTAAGATTTATGTCAGCTTCTTAAACTCGACCTCAACTTGAAATTTAATCAACTCAGATATGTCCTGTTCAACTCAAATTGACATGTTAACTTCAATTTGAACCAGACTGAGCTAGGCGACATCTAATTCATTAATTTTAGGTCAGATTATATCCAATTTACTAACCCTAAATTTAATTATGATTGAAGTTACTTAATGTAATACAATTCAACATTCTAAGTTTAGAAGTACTTATACATTGCTTTTGTAAGAATCTTCCAAGTCCATAGGAGTTGATTTGATAGTGCGAGGCTCAGCCCAATGTACTTCTTAGACCTATTTTTTTCATAAAATAAAATACCCAATAGGATTATTTATCATAAAAAATAAATTCAATATTTACAATCTTATAACTAATTCATTAGAGTAGGCTTTTAGAGACTGCTTTTCACTAGGCCAATCCAATTTTGTCAATGTCAAGTAGAGAAGATAAGCAGACACATACATGTGATCTTGCATCCTTGTACCTCTCTATTTGTCCCATATTACCTCATTAAGAACTAGCAATAAAATAAAATAAACATATGTGAAAAGCAAAAGAAATATGAAAATGACATAAAACTATATCCCAACAATTTCCAAGACAGGCACATAATTGTGATAGCAACCACCTTCCAATGTCTGATCCAAAAGACTCCAAAAACAGCTTCCAAATTGACAACCTTTGATGGTGTAAACCACCCAACATAGCTCAAGCCATGGTGCGTGGCATGTGATAGACCGTAGGCTAGAACACTCCTTAGACTCATCACTAGACATGACTTAAACTTAAACAACAAACTCAATTAGAATGAAATAATTATTGAATTAATAATTCAGAACTAAGTCAAAATAGATCTAATTAATATTAATAAACTCGACATGTTTTCATCTAACGCAATCTCAGGTTGACTAATTTTTTAAGTTTTACCTAGTACGATATAAATTAATTCAGATAAAACGACATAGCCTTGACATAACGGACTAAAATAATGTTGTTTTAATTAACGAATTGATGAATTTATCGATCAAAATGTCTCTATTTTTAAAAATTTTAGTCACGTCTTGGTAACATACCTCATCAAAATGTATGGATTCAAATCAACTCGTTTATGGTTAGGAAGAAATTGTGAAATGGGAGGGATACAATGTCTTTCACATAATAGTTTAAAGTATTTGGTGAAGAAGGCCAGTGTTTTGTGTTAAAGGCAGCCCCATCCTCAATTATATTGTCTCCCATCACAAACAAACCAAGTTGTTGATTGAAGCATGATTTGTGAACAAGAAAAATTAGCTTCAAGTCAACAATTCAATCCAAAATCTTAGATACAAACAATCATTTAATGTAATCTTAATCAACTTATTTATGTTTCAATCAAACAAAATGGTTAATTCTTAATTAATTGTCAATACTTTTTTTATATAGGAAATAATAAATTCGATAAAATGTGATTATTATTTTACTATTTTGTTAATTAATATACTTTTTCTAATCATTGAAAAAGATAACAATTTATAACCATAAGTCAAAGTTTTAGTGTATTTATACAAATTTTAACTTAAATTATGAAACTTGAACTTACACGAAAATTTCATATACTTGAATACTAATTAGTTGGTTTGAAATAGATTACCGAATCTAATTGAAGTTTAAATTGTAGAAATATACTAATACCTTCCAAGTTATGTTGTCATCAAATTTGACATAATTGTCTATTGTCTTCCAATAATTTGAGTTCTACTTTAGCATAACGTCCGTATCTTAAGAGATAATTAGGAAGGTTTAATCATGTTTAGTGAATGTAATTTGTTTAGTAGACAAAGGAGGGTCCAATAAACAAATTGTCCACCGTGGATTTCACGTGATTTTTCCATGCATTACACTCATGTTTGATCTGAAAATGATTGCAGCTTCCATCCTTGTCGGTTCTTCACCCTCCATTCATTAATGCTTTGTTCTTTGGATGATTAATAATCCCAAATTACACAATTAATCCCTTTTTAATTAAGTATACATATAATAACTAATTAAACCATTTGTTTATATCTTCTCTTTCACCTAGCTAGGGTTTGTCTCCATGTTCAAATCTCACCCTTTAAGCACATAACAATGTTCTTATTCCATTTATCTACTAGAGCTCAAATTATCAAAATTAGAGATGTATTTTCTAATCTAATTTTCACTATACCAAATACATTATCATGGATTTAGGGGTAAGAGTTATAATGCAAAACATGTGATTAAATATACAAATAAATATGAGTCACTATAACATAACTGTTTAAATAAAAAACAATTTCCTTAAATAAGGAGAGATCATACTCTTATAGCCGTCCCATTAAAGATAAACAACAATATATTTATACTTCTTGAGACCTAAGTAACAAATATATCAAGTTATAATTTTTTCATAAATAGATGATAGAGTTCCTTTTCCACAATGCTATCTTGAGTTTCTTGATAAACTTTTATTTGGTGTTAGACAAGTTCACATTTTGAATTTTTCTTGATTTGGATCACTTTCTAATACACAATTTCTTATTTGTTATGTTTCCTTATATATAATAGGATAAATGACATAAACATTATCTGTAGTTTAAGAAATTTTAGAAAAATCTCTTAATTATTAAAATTTTTGAAAAAACTATATCTAATTTTCAATTCATTCTTTTAAACTTCAAACAAAAAATAACGATAAAATACACACGGAATAAGCATCAGACGTTGACTAATCAAATATTACTAATATGGTATAAACTCAACTTTTAAATCAGAGCAAAATTAATTAAATTTAACATAAATTAATAATTTGATATGATTGTAATAAATTATTAATTTAAGTCACATTTAATTAATTCAGTTTAATCAACATGCATGTAACATTAGATTAGTAAATTTGTGATGTTTAAGACTCGTGTATTTTGTTGTTATTTTTTAATCGATATTAATTTTTCTAAAAAACTAAAAATTAAAAGGATTTTTTTTTAAAATTTAAGGATTAAGGACAGGAAAGATTTATATCTTTTATCTTATAAAATATCTCTTAAACTTATGGATAAATCAAAAGAATAAGGTTCATAAGAGGAGTAAGTTATTATTCTCTCTACCTTCTAATTTTAGTATCAAGAGTGTTTCGTTTGAAAGAACCTTCAACACTATTTTACAAGAACTCTTAAGATATCTTATACATAAGAACAAATTCACATATATATAAGTAGAAAATGTCATGTGGACCTAAAATAATGTTTAAATTAAAGTGAAACTCATGATTTTTTTGATTGGCATAGATCATGACTATACCGACACAAAGTGGCCTGCCCTAACTGGCTGACAAATGTGCAGAAAGTCACTGATTTCTGGTTTTCCAAAAGTTCGAATCATGTCCGAGCAACCACTTCGATGCAAAGACAACAGGTAGACATTGATATTGACACTAACAAGACCCTCTTTTGGCTCACGTAGAGTTACTACAAAACATAAGGTCACATTCCAAGGCAAGACATGTCCAAGCATATAGGTAACTTAACCTCTATACCTCCTCTATATAAGAGATCAATCTCAAGAACCTAGCAAGCAAAGCGAACCCTTTTCAGATTATTATCAGAGAAGACTTTTTTTCTGTTTTCTTTCTGATATGGCAAAGGTTTCGTGCATGGATCTACTTCTTGTGACCTTTTTCATTCTTTGCTTCGTGTCCAACACTGTCACAGGTAAGAATTCTACTCCCCTTGACCATATCTCACATTTATGGTCAAAAGAACTTGAGAATCTCATCGTTTTTTGAAGGTTATGACTCAGAATTTTGATTGGTTTCTTAACTTTTTGCAGCTCGGAAGCTGTTAAAGGAGGCTGATAATCATCAAGTAGAGAAGGACCAAAACGAGTTTCAGACATCCAAAGGAAATGAAAGATTGCCAGATCCTGATGAACTGGTGGGGATGGATTACACACCTGCAAGAAAGAAGCCTCCAATACATAACTAAAATGAAAAAAAAATTGGGCTGAAACAGGACTGCAAGTTGTGTTAAATCTCTTCTTGTTCCTACTTCTCTACGATTTTTCCTCCACAGGAGAGCAAAAAACCCTAGTATAATGTATATAAACCATAGCTATTACTTAGCTTTTCATGCAATATATCTAACTACATACGTAGTACGTAGCAGTAGTCGGATCCTTTTTGCATATCAGTAGAGTGTTCATTTTTGGCTTTGAAAGTTAGACAAAAAGTCGGAAATTTTGCAGCTTCTGCAGAACTTTCTTTTTCTGTTTGTTAATTTCATTTACTGTGAAAAGAGACTCCAGAATGATATTGTTAAAACAGCTGCAAATTAATGATATAATTAAATAAAGTTTATGTTTGATCTTCTTTAGAATTCCTACTTAATCTCTACTGTTAGTTTCTGATGGGTAGGTTTGCATTCTTGGATATTGTTTCTGGTTGAAAAAAGTGACAAGAAAGTAAGAAAAGGGAAGAATATACCTCAGACTATTATTACAAACTTTTAAAACAGCTGATTACAAATTTTATAATTACATGTTATTATGATAATTATAGATGATACGAGTATAATTACGATAAATACAGTAGAGTTTTTTTTTCAGTAAACTGTGATAATACTTATTATTGGAGATCTGAAATAAGAACATCAGTAGCAAAAGAGGGAGGGACAGATCCCAACACCTCCTTATCAGACACAAAAAGAGAGCACATGAGCAAGCTAAATCTTGTCTGTAATTTTCAATTTTGGTCTTAAATTCTAATTAAAGAAACTCATCAATGTCATTATAATAAAATAGTGACCTTGTTATATCTACTTTTATCTGATGAATATATATTATTTTGATTAACTATTTTCTTTATGTTAGAATTGAATATTGGATTAACTTAGAGAGAACACTATAGAGAAGGATTAAGATCGATATAACATTAAATTAGAGTGGTTTAACTTGATGCATAAATTGGTAAGAAGAGGGAATTAAGATTAATCAAACTTGATGTTTGTTAAACTGAATTTAAGGCTTTGTTAACTAAACTACCAGACAATATCAAGCATCGACTTACTCAATTTAATTCGATCTCTTTGTAAGCTTTTTTATATTTATGTTTTGATAAAACTAGCATTTAGCTAGTATTCTTCAAATGTGTATTGGTATTGGATAAGTTATTAAGTATATATAATAACTCACAAATTACGTATTTCAGATAAACTACTTGTTAAGTAACAAGTTTAACCATTTTCTTTTTTTTGAAGAACTGAAATTTAACTTTAATCAAATTGAAAATGAGCTCTCATCTAAGACAAATTTCTAGATTCTTGTTTAATATTTCATGCTATTTAATATTAAAATTAGTATCTATAAAAACTCTACCAAAGTTTGAATATTATGAATAGATGGTATAAATAATGGGACATGCATGCATGATAATGTGGAGACAAACTATTACTTGAAATATATAAACAGTAAAAATCATATTTTTTTAAAAAAGTCATGTCACCTTTAGTTACATTAACAACCAACATGATTGGAGACAAGTGTAAGATAATATGTGTACTCAATGGTATTTAAAGAAGTTTTTTTTTCATCATCATTCAATGATAATCAGATCAAGAAATCACAATCAAGTGTAAAAGTTACTTTCAACACTGATGATAAGTTGCTTAAATAACAGAAAAGATCCTGAACTTCACAATTTTTTTGTTGAAAAGCAAACAATAGGCCCTTATGTCCTGTGACATAAACATTCAGTATTTCCTGTAATAGAATACAATGTCTGTACTTTTTGAACAAACAAAAAGCATGTCTTTTGAGCAACATGACATTGAGCATGAAAGAATCTTTTTGTTTACTGATTTGGAATTTCATTCCACTGACGCGCGTGCTGTTATCAAGATGGACTCAGGTTTGTGAAGCTGCTATGGAGAGTACTAACAGTGTGGTATGTTTAACTGCAGTTTTTTCAGCTTTCAAGAGTTCTCTCATAGAAGAGCAAACTAGCTTCTGCATTGAGAACATCATCCTCTGAAACAACCTGAACTTCAGAATCAGAGATACAAAACCATTGCACCGGGGGATGATTGACATTTCCGTCAAGATGTTCGTCGTGGGATTCGGTTCTCACACTTCTGTAAACAGTATAATGTCCACCTCCAGCTCTTCCAAAGTGTTCCACAACAGAAGCAAGGCGGTATGCGTAAGGTTTTGAAAGGTCTGGTTCAGAATTTGCACGCACCTGTGAAAATGGACACAAATACAAACCGAATTTGTTGCATGTCTTGAACTAACGAAACAGTTTCAAACTGATGTTTCCTTCATAGACAGTATATACGTTAGCAGTTTCTCTAGGGCCGAAGTTTGCAGGTCAAAGAGAATTGGGATCATTAATATGCCCACTAACTCTTACCTCCTAAGTCTTGCCTAGACAAGACAAAAGGCATATGTGATGCTCGTCCACTAATTTTAAGCACTTAATTATCAGGAATGCGAAAGGTTCATTAGTATTAGCATTAGAACAAAAGCATAAGATGCTACATCTGACCATTTTAAGTACCTGATCATTCTCTAAGAAGCCTACATCTGTATAGGTTGCTTTTGAATGTTTTCCGCTTCGGTAAAAGTCAGATTCTCCCACAAAAGATGAGATGTTCTGGATGCATGCAGATAGATCTGCTGCTAATGATTTCGAGCATTTGTTCCGTGCATACATGCAATCTTGCATTCTAGGGCTGAACTTCAAACTGAAATGGTCCGGAAGAAGGCCAGCTTTATTATACTGTTGCTCTTCCAACATGAATGGAAGCAGCTTCAAAGTCAATGGAAACTTGATATGGCCCTACAATTGTCAAGTAAAGCAATCCACCATCACTTTCTTATTGCATTTAAATCATTAATAGAACACTTTCAAAGCAGTGCGAGTGAACTTAAACTTCAGATGCCACCAAGGATCAAAAATTAAATACCTGGAGTTTAACTAATTCTCCAAACTGATTTACCGAAGCACGTTGCAAATGAATGCACAGAATCTGCAAGTACATGTTTACTCTGATCAGTACATCTACAAGTTTGGAGGCAATTTAAATGCAGGAAATGGTTTTCTGAATAATTCAGTCACTTGCTCATCTGCATGGGAGGAAAGTCTTCATAGATATTAACTACTAGAAATCTGGATGAATTCGGACATAGTGTAACAGAAAGTTCAGAGCGTAGTTCATACCATAGGACACCGAGCAAGGCTTAGTTGCCTGATTGTATGTGAAAAATCATTGGACCATGGCAAGCTTTTAAGACTAGAAAGACTATGACAGGTACAAGAATCGTGTCTGCATCTCCTAAGTTTTTCAATCTCTACCTGAAACAAGCCGTAGTCACATGACTATAAGGAAAAAACTAAACCATGAAAGCAAAGGAATTACCTCTTCTGCTTCTTTTAGGCTCAAATATTTTAATGCAGCTATGTGCCAACAATGGCTGCAATTATAATTCTCAACTAGTTCAGCAACAAAGAACTGCTTTAGACAATCCCCCAAAGTACATCCAGGCATCTAGTTACAGTTTACAAACAACTAAAACCTGAGTATGAGTCATATGAGAGATATAACAGTGAAAACAGACATAATCGATAGGCTTGAATACGCTGAATACCAAATATCAAATGCTTCTTTTTAACGTACAATGGTGGCACCACTTTCCAGCACTGGCAAAAGAGGCAAGCTATGAAAAAATTGAAAATTCATTGAGATCTGCAGGATGATAGAAGCACAATAAATGTAATGGAACTAAAAGATAGGAGAAGATAAAAAATGTTAAGGAATAAAGTATTCAAGTAGAAAAATTTAACTCATGTTGGAATGTTGGTATTGAAGTTCCAAGTCATACAAAATATTTATCCTTAATAAGTATGCAAGGGAATCATCACGCTCTATACCAACCAAATAGAGCATAATTCTAGACATATACTCGAAGACCAAGAGGAATCAATTCAATTATTTCATAAAATTAATGAGAAGCTAGGAAACTTGTATAAACCTCAGATGAACAACTTTTACAAGTTAAAACACTGCTCAGAATCCCATCAAATGGTCCAAGGAAGTGTTGCTGCCATCGTTCTTGCTCATTCTCGATTTCATCCTTTTCTGTGAGTATCCTTAAATTTGAATAATTTAAAGCATCTTTCAGAGAACTCTGACTTCTAGGATAACAATCGGAGAATTCTTCTCGTAAGGAAGACAAAAGATGAAGAAATGCTTCTTCCGCATCCTGTTCTCACATAAATCATGAATCAATAGATAGAAAATTCTTTGCAAGTTCAAACAACTCAAAAAAAGCTACCATACCTGTTGGCTTGTTAGATTGAAATCCTGAACATAATGAGACATTGCATGCATAACCCTTCTTGGAGTCAATACAACTCTCCCTCCACAAGATGCAGATAATTCTA